>NW_019379546.1:576972-636588 GCF_000648655.2 Copidosoma floridanum
ACCACACAACCTGGGGTGCTTACTGGTTGTTGTAATAATTGATAAATTTAAATTATTAATAACGCAAGTTACAGTTTTCACACCACCGGGGCTGCTAACTGTACATTTCAATAATTAATAAAATTTATTAAGTAATAACGCGAGCGCCCATTACAAGATTATTTAGGACACTTACTTCTCAGTACTTGTTGTGCTTGATTGACACTTAAATTATTATTTTATTTATTAAAAATAATTAATGCAACCAATCAGCGCCCCGGGTTCTATTGTGATTGGCGCTCATGTTGTGCTTTCATTTTATTATAAATTAAGTAAGCGAGCAGTAAGTGTCTGGGTTCTGTAGTGATTGGTGCTCATGTTATTATTTATTTATTACAAATAATTAAAGCGATTAGTAAGCACCCTTGGTTGTCTGGTGATCCGCTCTCATGTTATAATTTATTCATTAAAAATAATTGAAATGACCAGTAGGCGCCCTGGCTTGTGTGATGATTGGCGCTCCTATTGTTATTTTATTTGTTTCTAAATATAGTATGCGACCAGTAGGTGCCCTGGGCTGTGTAGAGATTGGCAATCATATTATTATTTATTCATTCTAAATAATTAAAGCGAATTTTACGAATTTCAAAATCTCATAAGGCCACTGATTGGCCCGTTGGGTTATTAGGTTCAATAGCTTGGAATCAATTTATTGAAGTATTGCGTATGTAATTTTGTCGAGTTATCTGGAGATTTGCGTCCCGCTCCATATAGCTAATTTGAATTTCCCACAAGTTTGCCAGTCACACTTGGGAGCACTTGTTGAGAACCTCTGGAATGCCCCCTTTTTCTCTGCCTATTTGCTTCTCCAACACCATATAGATTGGTATGTTAGTGACAGTAACTTTTATGCTATTGACCGTAATTTTCACTGTGGAAATTTTCTTTACCTAACAATGGTTCATCGATGCCATTATTATAAAAATATTTATTGCTTTGAAGATTGTAACTATTATTGTTATTATTATTATAACTATTATTATTATAATCATTACTACCGTTGCTGTAGTGTCATTAGTTAATGGCTTGCAAACACTTTAAGGATCTGGTGTTGATGATGGTTCAGGTGGGGTCCTTGTGTGCTTTTTGTAAGCCTTTTCTCTTTCTTCCTCTCTTTTTCTCTCTTCACTGCCTTCCGTATCCCATGCGTCCTTTTTACTATTGTCTTCATCTTGTATATATACTGATTGGTCACTGCTATGCCCTTCAAGATTTTTTTGTATGTTATCTCAAGGTTCCAGGTTATGGGAGTCATCCTCTTGATTTTTATCATTTTTTTGAGGTGAGTAATCACCATTTGTTTCCTCTACAAAGGCTTGATAGTGCTGGCTTTCAAAATTTATGGGCTTGAGTTTTGTTCTTAGCAGGTGACACTTGCAGGTCTATGCATACCTGTGCTTCATACTGTTCTGAGAGACAAATTTATGGCTTTTATTAAGTATTTGTTTGTCTTCTTTTATGTCCTTACATTTATTTATACATTCTGACCCACGTAGTATTAATTTAAGTTTATCTGTTAATTCAGCCAACCTGTACATGAGTACTTGTCAGTGAAACAGACAGCTTTTATATCTCGGGACATTGACCATTTTTAGCTGTTCGAGGGGATCTGCTCGCTAGGCCCCCATACTACAGACCTTGCGTCTATGTAATCGTTTATCACTATCAGGGTACTATCACTTTTTCATACATTGATTCTTATGCCATCTTTCTTCCTAATGCCTTTTTTTTAACATCAATTGAGACCTTTGCTTAAAGTCAATTGGTTGATTCATTAAGTATTGACTTTAAATAAGTAATATAGCCTTTGTTTTTATTATAATTGTTGTCTTGGCCGTCAAGTTTTTGTGTACATGGAAATCAGTTTATCACATGCTAGCTCGGTGCTGTTTGACTTGGCCCTGTCATTTTTGTCCCATGCTCATCTATCTACTCTCTGTCTTTGGTCCCACTTTCTCTTTCGCTGTTCATGAACCCCCTATTTATCTTTGGTTTCTCTGGCTCGCTCAGATTTCCTCTGCGTTGCTGCCGGTGAATGGCCATGTATCATAATAATCTTTTTTGAGTTGTGTAAATGCTTGACGGTATAAGAAGAATCTGGGATTTTCCATGCAGTGTATTTAATTGACATTTACGAGTTTTGTGTTGTATTTTCTCTGTGATACCCTCGTTTATAAATGGTGTGCTCGTCGTTTTGATTTCTTTTTTCTATGTTTTTCTTTTTGTGTACGTATTGCTATTTTATTGTCCACTGGTCTTTGCAACGAAATTTTTTCTATATCGTTTACCACTGTAAGGTTGTCTTTTTCTGTCTTATCTTTTGATGTTTCCGTTATCTTTCTTTCTGATCCTGTATCTCTATGACTGTAGCTGCAGGTACTTGATACGTGTTTACTTGCTCTAAGTTTTCTGAGTTTCTTTTTAATTACCTTCTCGTCTAAAGTTTCTATTTTGTCCTTCTTATTTTTTTGTACAACATTTCTCTGTCTTCTTGTACGCATCTTATGTTTGCGTGCTGGTGGCCTGTTAACGTCTTCATGATTGTCCATTTCCTGTTTTTTTCATGAGCTTGTATAGCTCCAAAATGGCAGCTCTGGACTTTTCTTCTCTTATTTTATTATTGAGTTACCAGACAGGGCATCTGTTGCCTTGTTTATTTGTCCTGATCTGTAAACAGCATCGAACTCAAATCCTTGAAGTTGAACCTTTAAACCTGTGAAACGTAAATTCGGTTATCTTGATGTGTGAAAATGCTTGAGCAAATTGTGATCCGTTATGACTGTTAATTTACTACCAAAAAAATATGGTCTAAATTGCTCTTTAACATCCACTATTGCCAACAATTGCTTATCGTATGTTGGGTACCGTAGTTCGCTGTCTTTCAAAAATCTAGATGCGTATTTACAAGAGTGATCTGTGCTTATTGCTCCTTAGCTTAAAAATGCTTTGATGGTGTAGTTATAAGCATCGGTTGGTACTATAAATGGTTTACTCATTGTTGTGTCTGTAAGTACCAGATCACTACATAAAGCGTGTTTAACATACAAATTTCGGTTTCTGTATCTCTCCCCATTTGAACTCAATAGTTTTTCTTATCAATTTTGAAAGTGGTTGAACTATTTTGGCAAAGTCCCTTGTAAATCGTCTAAAAAATCCTAAAAGCCCGAGAAATTATTCTAGTTTCTCGGCATTTGTCGGTCTTGGTAATTCTTTTATGTTCTTAATCGTCTGTGGATTTGTCTTTATTATTCTTTTCCCAATAATATGTCCCAGTACCTTTGCCTCACGCTATAAAAATTGGCATTTCTTTGGCTCTATTGTTCAATGTGCATCTGCTAGCATTTGCAAGAGTCTTTTAAACTATATGACGTGCTGTTCCAGGCTTTCCCCAAACATCAAAATATCGTCAATATATATTTCGATTTCGTGGCTCTGCACTTCTCCGAGCACTCGTGTTATCCCTCTTATTAAGGTATTTAATAAATCGCAGCATCCAATCGGCATTCTTTGATATTGGTAGTGCTCTTTTTTGCCTGAGAATGCGATCTTGTGTGCGTCATCTTCGTGTATTTTCACCTGGAAAAATTCGCTCTTCAAATCTATTACAGTTGTGTATCGCGCAGCTGCCAAATTTTCTAAAATTTCTTTAATAGTTTATCCAGTTCTGTCTGCCTTTTTTTCCTTAATTTAACAGAGTATCTGGCTTTTTTTTGCAATGATGGATCTCTCTGTCGTTGTTTGTATCCTATGTTTCAATAAATTTGTTGCTTTTAGCGGTTCACCCTCGAGGCCGAATACAAGAAGGTTAAAATATATTAGTTTTTGTACTTGCCTTATTTCTTCTTTGTTGTAACTTTATGTGTCGATAAGTTTTATTATTTCTTTGACCCATGCTTGCATGTTTCCTTTTTGGCTAGTATATTTTGCCCCGCTATCACTATGATTCTATTGTTCTCTCCCCTTTGCTCAACGTTCATTTTCTTAAACATCCAATGATTTAGCGTGATTGGTTCCTGCTTGATTTTTTTTAATCCCCGCTTGATTCAAAATTGAAAAGTCCTATCATCACTGTTCTCAAGCCTCTAGCATCGTCCGTTTTGATGCTAAATGGTTCTGCCCTTTGTTGAGTCTCTAATTCTATTAAGTCTTCTTCCGGTGTTGGTGCCTTCACTTTTCCGTTTGTTATATTTTTTGTTTTTGCATGGACTTTGCCCTCTTTACATTTTGCTACAAAATTTCTGAAAAGAATTTCCTCTTTAATGTTTTGTAAAGGATCTGAGCTGACTTGACAATTGTCTTTAGGGTCTTTTCCACACGCAAACATTATTTTTCTCGTTCTCGCTGGAATCTCAAAAATTCCCATTTGTATAGGGGAACCTCGGTGCTGTTGGATATTAGTACCACAGTTCTGGCGCTTATAAGGCCGTTATATGATGAAAACGTGTCTCAACACATTATGCCTTCCACTTCGATCAGGATATTATCGGGGACTACATGCAGAGTTACCCTTATAACATTCAGAGGTACTTCAATTGTTCCTAACGAGCAGCGTGTACCGTCTGTCACGACAGTTTACAAGAACCCCTTTCTCTGCCATTTACATCCATGATCGTGTCTACTGTAAGACAGCGATTTTGTATAATCGAATTTTCAGCACCGGGATCTGCTTAAAATTTTGCATTATTTACCCGTAATTCAGAGGTATTTAAAAGTACTAAAGGTGGCGTTCGTCCTGCACTTGATATTATTAGTTCTACTTTGCAGAGGGATTTTTCTTTATCTATACTTCTAGGACTTTGCGTCAGCAATGTGTGCTCGAGATAGTTATTGTTATTCTTTATGCCCGTAGTGTAAGTGTCTGACTTGAGTTGTGCTCTCTTTGTGTTATGTACCTTCAGTTTGACACTTGCATTTGTATCGTTGGTAACATGCGGCTAAGCCTGCCTTTTTCAAAGTAATTCCTGCCTGCTACCTGGTGTCTCTACCTGTTTCTCGGGCATACTTGTCTCTCATTTTCTTACTGCTGTATCCCACTCAGCGTTTAAGGAGCACGGCAAGCGTCCTGCGAGTTTAAAGGCTCGATACGCAGGTTCTTGATTTTGTTTGTAGGCAGATAATTAATTCCGTGCAGAGGTCATCTGTCTCGATACTTAACATTTCTGTTAAAGTTTCTATAACCGTTATAATTATTGTAATTGTTTCTGTTTAATCTATCGTCAATTCTATTGTACCCTCTATTATTTTGATTGTTTCCGTTATTATTATAATTACTCCCACTTAATCTTTTATTATTCTTGTTGTAGTTTTGATAATTCTGATTGAACTTTTTGTCGTTGTTTATATTATTTTTATCATAACTGTTGCCAAATCTATTATTGCTGTCGTTGTAACCTTGGTTGCCTTGGTTGTTATTGTTGTAGTAATTATGATGATTATTTCTATTTCTGTCATCACTGTAGTTATTGTAACTATTTTTATTATAAACGTCAATAGGCCTGTTATTGTTGTAGTTATTGTAATTATCTTCATTATAGCCTTCACTAGGCCTGTTGTTGTTGCAGTTATTCTAAGTATTTCTATTATAGCTGTTGTTGGGCATGTTATCGTTGTTGTTTTTATTATAACTACTATTTTTATTATATTTATCGTTAAGCTTGTAATCGTTGCAGTTATTATAGTTATTTCCATTGAATCCACCAGTGCTCCCGTGGTAGTCTTGACCATTCTGATTGTCCCTGCGCCAATTGTCGTGAAAGTTTTCTTTTCTCTTGTAATTATTGTATCGGTCCCATGGATTGCACCAAATTGTTTTCCCTTTTCAGTACTTCTCACCAATGTGTGACACATGATGTGCTGTGTCCCCTCTGTTTACAGTACGCACAACTCGGGATCAAGTTTTCGTTATTATTTTCTGCAGTCAAATTTATGTAAGTGTCGTTTCTTGCCACTGTATCTTGTTTCCTTTAATTTAAATTCTCTGCCTTTCTGGTTTCCGCATTGAGCTGGAATATTTACACTGTCTTGTCACATGGTCGTGCCCGTTGCAAAATGCACAGAAGTCATAGTTCGTCTCGTTTGAGTACCATTTTACTGTCTTTGCTACTTCCACTTAGTTGTTTATGTACGCACTTTTCTCTGTTTCTTCTGTCCCTAATCGTGTCATACTCATGCGTGCATAATGCCACGTTAGTACATTGCAGCATTAGATCATTTCACTGTCTGTTTTCAGTGCAATCACTACTGCTTTGCATAGTGTCAGTGGGTTGCGTCAAGTTACATGATAGTTGTGTGGGGCCTGTAGCCCATAGCAAAATTGCCTTATTGACTATTTTTCTGCGTCTTTTTAAGCAATATTTTTTGTGTTATACAATAAATTGCGCTTATGTCATAGAATGTTACAATTTAACCGTGTATTGCTTGAATTCGATGCAGTACGATTTCATCGCATCAATTTTTTGTAGTGACATGATTCTTAGTGTTGCCAATAAAGTGGTGACATTGTTGGTGCAAGTATATCTGGTTTTTAATTCTGTCAAAAACTCTTTTATTAATAAAAATTGTTTCAATTGGGGAACAAGATCACTGGCCCGACTTCGTAATCTGTTTGCTGGGGTTCCTATAAGAAATTTTTCAAGTAGCGGTCCTAGTGTAAGGGCTACCATTCTAGTAAATTATTCGAACATAGGAAGTTTTACGGGGTCACCGTCAAATATTGGTATGTTATTGACAAGATTGTATATTGTGGCTAAGAAGTTTTGTAACCTGCATGTGTGAGTTCGCAGTAACGCATGCTCTGTCAGCTCTAGGGCGTGATTTTGCAAACGTTCGTACCTATCATCTGTTTGGTGTGTATCTGTTCTATTATGTATGTTATGATTTTCAATAAATTTAATATTTCTATTCATTGTCTTATTGTTTTAAGTGAACGGGAGTTGCTCCCAAGTATTTGATGTAGCCCGTGTCTCTTCGCGAGTTTCTGTCATCGTCAAATTGTTCATAGCACTAGTTGCGTTATTTTGGGTCAATTGGGCTAATGTATAATCTGTTTTCGGGATTGCTCCATGTTCCGAAGTAGTAGAAATTTCTCGCTGTACGGCGTCCACGAGGATTCCCTGACTTTCCCGATCATATTCATCATGAACAGTCTCTTTTTCTTACTCGCCTTCTGCCACTCTGCCCATGATTCCGGATTATCTCTAAGCTGTTTTTTATCACATCATCGTCTATGTCGTCTCAACTTATCTAGTGTATGATGGTGTGTCTATTATCTTCTTGTTCTTCTCCGTCTAATGTACCGCTCACTTCCACGATACTTATTTTGTTCGTTTCAGTTTTTCTTTGTATATAGTGAGTCTCATCAATTCGCAAATTTTTTCCGTATATTCGTAAATTCGTATATTATGTTTAACCGTAGGACACCTTTGTTTTTGTGTACTTTGGGTTCACTTGATAGATATGCGTACTTTAATTAGCGTTAGTCAATATTCATTTTCTTTGTTCTAGCTTTTGGTCCACTACTCCTTCTACTTATTTAATAATCAATTTAGAAAAACAAGAATTGTTTTAATGAGATGTTTGTTGCTTTTGTCTTAAGTACATGTTTGTATATACAATTATTTGTCACTACCAATATCGTTAAAGCTTCTGATTTCGCAGTCATATTGGTGCATCAACATTATTGTCCTGAGTGTATATTTCCTTGAGGGTGATAAGTGAAGTGTATAGAAACCAATTGAAATTTACTTACCAAACCTTTGTCACAATAGTTAGTGTGATGATGATCCTATGTATGCCCGGAAGTAAGCCTTCGGATCTTGGCGTGAATTGACCTGCTGCTGCTTTTTTGTTGTTGTTCTTCTCCTTTAAGTAGTGTATCTCGGGTCCTGTCTGTGGCTGCAGTCCAGGCTCAGTGGACCGTATTTGCTTTTGGTTTGTTTTTCCCTGGATTTGGTAAATAGTGGTTGTCTAGTGATTTGATGTGTTGTTCCACTGGTTTGATGCGTGATTATCTTCTTTTATTGCTGGACTAGTCTTACAGCAGTGAAGAGAGTTTTTTTTTCTTATTCTTCTTTTTCTTTTTCCACTCTCTAAGGTTTCCTTACATTTTGGTGCTTGACACGCTGAATCTCTCGTCTGGCACTTACGACACTTTTTTTGATGAGTCATATTTTCTTTTTTATTAGTCTTACTTTATTACGTTCATTAGTCAGAAGAAGAAAAATTTTGTTTTCCGAGTTGAAGTAGCTTCTGTGCACGAGATAGACAGTGAAAAAATTTGTCTGTATCCTACTTTTGATACCAGCTGTTAGGTAAGTTTTTCGATGTAGGAATAAAAAAAAGTGTGACATTTTTATAACTTATGCATTATTAGAATTACTTTCATTTGAGGAAAGGTCTCGTGGACTTGGTCCTTTCACTCTCACATCTCTAGCTGATCTCCTTATTACTCTGCTCCTTAGATCTCCCTTTTCTATCACTTGTCTTTCCTATTTCCCTACCTTTTAGGCCCAAGCTAGTAGAGGCGCACGCAGGTATAGCTATATGCTATCGTACATTACATTATTTTTAAACACTAAATGTGTTTCATATAATGTTACCCCAAAATTTTAGACTTAAAAAAATGTTTAATCTTAGGGAACTGTAGCACTTCAATTCACGTTGAGTTATTATTTTCATGGTTTTTAAAAAAGACACACCAGAAAGAAGTTATGAAGGTTTGCTTTTGCAGCATACACCTAAAAAAGTCACGTAACAAGTTTTTTTTAACTTATATTATTAAAAATTCTGAATGATAAATTTTTTTAAATCTAGATTTTTTTTCCAATCGCACTAACTCAACATTATTTTAATGTAATTAAACGCCTATCTCCACGGAGACAGAAGTTTTATTTTTTACCAAATTTTAATCACAGCATTTTTTTGAAGTACTCCATAGTCTTTTACTGTTTAATTATATTTTATATAGAAAAGAGTACGTCGGAACCTTATTCAAAATAATAGTTTTTAATCACAATCATATTAAAGAAAATTAACCTGAGATTATTAACACTAGTCATAGCTGCTTTCTATTTTACGATAATTTTTTCGTTAAGATTGGCATTATTAAGTAATGAGCTGTTTTTAAACAATAAATTTTTGTATCCTCTATAGCTGTTTTATTTTTAAAAACTGTCACTTTTTTGGGTGCTTTGAAGTAGTCGTATTTGTGTGAACAGATGTTATTTTTGAAGTAATCACTATTTCTTTAAAGCTTACAATCTTGACGTTTTTCCAACTGAATTAATTATAAAACCCATTAAATGAGTATAGGTTCTTTTGATAAACTTTAGTTACAACATACTTGGGTATTTTAGTTTACTTTTTTTTGTATGGCGTACCCGCTTCTCTTGTGAAAAATCAATTTATTTTTGTAGCTTTTTTGAATTCGCACATGGGTTAAATTGTTTTTGTCCTGAGTGTGGGAGACTTCTTAAAATCTTTGTATAATACTCAATTTCTTAATTAAAAAAAATTATATACCTTTATAACTATTAGAAGAAAAACCAGATTTTACTTCTTTGTTGTTTGCAAGTCATTAAAGGTTATAAGAAAAAGACATAGCAAGACCCGTTCAGAAGAGTACAGCGTAGTCTTATCAGACTTTGAAAACTAAATACCGTACTGTAATGTTAGGATACCAATGTTTTTCAAACAGTGTCATTTGTAAAGAGGTGAATGCTGTAGCATCTTTAGTGCAAAAAAAATAGAAATTATTACAACAACAGCTAAATTATAAAAAAAAAAAAAAAGTGATCTTCTGACACGACTTGACAGTCTATGTCAGTTATTTCTGCTCTGAAACAAAGAAATTTTAATTGATCTCAAGCTAGTAGAGGCGCACCCAGGTATAGCTATATGCTATCGTACATTACATTATTTTTGAACACTAAATGTGTTTTATACAATAATACCCCAAAATTTTAGACTAAAAAGAATTTTTTATCTTAAAGAACTGTTGTACTTAAATTCACGTTTAGTTATTATTTCCATGGTTTCTAAAAAAAGACATACCAGAAAGAAGTTATCAAGAATGGCTTCTGAAACGACGAAATTTCAATTGATCGACACGTAAGCGCAGCGATAGAGGCACATTATCATTGGTCCACAAAGTTTTTTAACAGCGTTTAGCGGGGCTAGTACTTGGATAAGTGTTTGAGTCTTGCCGTTGGCCTTTGCTGTTGATTTTATGGACTCACTCACTGCTTTTTAGTCACTTAAACAACATGAACGGGAGATTTACGATAGTTCTGCCCTGATATCTATTAATATAAGTAGGTATACTGGGAGGGTTCTGGCTCACCTCTCCCTTTCTCCCTGGGGGAGCTGTAGCATGAGGCTTCTAGCTCACCTCTCTCGGAGAAAAGATGTAGCAAGAGGGTTCTGGCTTACCGAGGGTGGACCTGTAGCGTAAGGGTATGGGGCACCCTACTTCTAGAGGGTGGCTGCCACAAGGGGGAGTTACACAGGTGCCTATAAGAGGTTGCAGGTCAGCCATGCTATTGCAAGAGCTTATCTGCACTCCACCCTCTTCTAGAGTGACCTCGTTCCCCAGACTACCTTTGGAATGAGACCACTCATCTACACGCATGAAAATGTACGTACGCCCATGTTTGAGTGCATGCTCTAATCTATGTAATTATAAACGTAGATATTAATGAAATATAAAAAGTAAGAGTTTAGTTCAATCATGCACTTTACTACACAGCCTTATAAACATTATAATAGAGTACTATGTTATGACACGTTAGACCCTAAAAATGTAAGAAATGCTTCTCTAAATAAGACCGCTTCTTAAATGACTCTGGATGTTTCGATTGTTGAACTGTTGTAATGAATAGTGTGACAGTCTTACAGCTGATAACTTACCTAACATGTGCTATGAATAAAAAACATATGAATGCGAATGCGTCTTAGTGAAAGATTTTCAGTTGACACAATGTTTCTTCTCGAGTAAGTAGAAGAGCCGCAAACTCCAGAAAAAAATGTTAAACCCGCCATTAAAAGTGCGATTATTTTTGTAATAGATAAGAATTTATTACAAAATTTTAATTTTTGACAAAGGCAAACGCTTCCCTTTAATAAAATGGAATTTAATGCAGTTGTTGAGGTGTTAGTGTGGCCAAAGTATTATAAACATTATTATATCCACAGAACCAAAATTAGTTAGTTGAAGCAAGTGTACCCAACTATTATTACTAGTACCTACCAATGGTATAGTTAAAGTTTTTTCCACTTTGTAAGAGCGCTGGTGCACATGTTGGTGTATTTTAGAGAAAACGGATATGCACCTTTAAAGGCAATCAATTTATAAGGGTTCTAACGTACAATGGAGGAGGATTTTATTAATTAAAAGCGTGACATTTATAACACAAGGTAAAATTTTAAAAAAAAAAATTCTACACAACTTTTATTTGGTACAACTTTTATTTCGTGCTGCTTTTTTCGTAATAAATTCTTTTTCTTGCAGAATTTAACAATGGATTGCATCGGCAGCACATAAATAATATTTTTTCAAGTGATGGAAACGTAAGTGATTATCTCATGTTTCTACGAAGAATTAACAATTCTTTGAAAGTGATAAAAACAGAACACTGTTACGAAAAGAGTATTTTAAAATGTGTTCGTAATTATTTCTATTATGGTAATCAACAAAGTTAAGCAGTTTGTGTAAAAATATTTTTTACCTGTGATAGTTTTACCAAAAAAATGTAAATGAAAATTATTTCTAACGTTAATACGTGTTATTTATTGCTTTTTTATTTAAGACACAGTGCCTTTCCAATAAATACGGCAATCTAATAAATTTAAGGTTTTAAATTGTTAGTAACACATGTAAAAAAATAATGCAAAAATAGATTTAAATAATAACGTAAGATTTTAATTTAATGCATACATTTGTAACTTAAAAAAAATACAAGAATATTTAGTCGTCCTAGCAAGGACCAATTACTGATTTATTTGAAAGTATATCATATCCAAGGAAACGGTGGTTAAAAAAAAACATATGGCTTAAAGCTCTTA
Source organism: Copidosoma floridanum (assembly GCF_000648655.2). Next base: position 589,072 of record NW_019379546.1, read on the forward strand.
CTTAACAAGAGAAATGCTAATTCTTTCATCACCTAATCATTGCCAGGCCTTTTAAAGCCTTGCATGTCTACTACATATTCCATTATAGCATGGAATAGGCTGACTTAAATGTCTAATGCTGTTTTAATTTTTATGAGCAAGTATAGATGAACTTTCTCACATCCCCACTCACGGGATTATACTCGACTATGCGATGATGTAGAATCAGATAATTAGCAGATGTTACTTGTGGAGAATTATTTCTTGACTAAAATTTTGAACATACACACCAAATGGTGCACTTTTTCAAGCTTAAAATTGTTTCAAACAGTCAATAACGATGGGTGGCATGTATGCAATAAAATCGTTGTCATGAATCATTGGTTCTGTTTTTTTACCATAATGGACGGTTTAAAAATTTGTATACGTATTGTAGAGTAAAAAAAATTGATTAAGATTAATATTGAGAATAAGATTGCCATAGGAGTAGTACTGAGAGTTGAGAAATAATTTATCATTACTTACAAAACAATGATTAAAGCGAGTAGCATTAGCAGCTTTCTGACCTTTACGGTTCGTTTAATTGACTGAAACAATACAGTGTGGCTTTTCCAGTTGATTTAAAATTTTTACGGTCAAAAAATGTTTTATGGTTGTTAGAAGAAAGAAATATTTATACAACTCTCCATTGCGAAAGTTCATAGAAATTGGCTTATCTTTTGCAATGACATTAAGAAGACAAATTTTGAATCTGTCTAGCGCACGTACCTAAGGCATAAGCCATTATATTCAAGTCAATGTAATTTTAAAGTTTTTCTAAACATCTTTGGCAACTAATTGTACGACTGCATTTAAGTCATTCCTTGGTCTCGTGAGGATTTATTTATGCTTTGCATTTACTACATCATTACGATATTCCTCAGCAAAGCCAAGTATTACGCTTAAAAGTATAGAAACATCTAAATAACATTTATCAGTAACTAATTTGTGTGTTTTTGTATTACGTAGACATCCGGCGTTTTTTAGCATTGAACTTTGCTCTGGATAGTGCGATATCTTATTTTTCATTAAAGTTGTTACACCTACATTTTTGCCCTTGTCTATTTCAACGGCAATAAGTTTGTAGCGAATTTGTGTAAAAAAATGACAAATAGCATTATTAAGTAACTGAGTTCACGTTACTGCAGTATTGTTGTTTAATGTATTACGTCCGTGCTTCGTAAGGGTAAGAGACCAATTTTGATGTTGAATTGAGATGCGAATCTCATCACTGTTGTTGAATGGTGATGAAACGTAAGGCTGATGTGCATCAATTTCATGGTCCGCCATTATTTCGTCCATTGTGACTGACTGAATGCTCAGAAGCTCTTTGATTTTTAAAACAGCAGGAGAATATGCAAGTAAACTTTAGCTAACGATTACTTTTGAGCCTAGGCTTTTTGCAAACTGTACGCTTTGACGTGTTAATGCTTTGGTTGCTCGTTAATAACTGATTTGTTGTTTACATCTTGGTTTACTTATACATCCACTATGCAATTTTTTCTTTCCTTCTTTGATGACACATAAGATACCCATTCCTTTGGCCTCACTGTTTTACGTGTAGCTTTATTAATATAACTTCGTATTTTGTAAAACCTAAAACTGATCCCCACGAGTCTTCGCGTCGAAAATCAATTGGATGTCTACACAGAATCACGCTAAAAAGCGTATAATTGTTTTACACTTATCGAAATATCTTCAGGGGTTGGTATGTCGATGATAAAATTTCCTGGACCTTAACCTTTATAGCTGCTTGTTGGTAAAGTTACTACCTTTTTACTTACGTAAAATTTATTATCACTCTAATTAATATTTGTTATGAAATGAAATATGAGTAGTTTTACTCAACCAAAAACACAATTTTTTGCAGGGAGCTCATTCTGAGAAAAATATTGTGCTTCGAGAATGGATAATGTACTAGAAAAAATTAAAATCAATGAGTCCCCCATGACGGTTCGTTGATAAACAATGAATTTTCTTTATCACTTGTTTATAAAGGCTTATCATTAGGATTATTACTTGAAAATCTTAGACAGAGATGACTACAGTTGAAAGTATTAAATTCCTCATTTATTTTGTAATCATACTTTATAATACCAACGCCAAGGTACAACATCAAATCTTGCGGTAATTGTAGATTGTTAAAAGTATTAATATATGTTACGTCATCACCTTGTTTCTTAAATGCAACCCAATGAGTACCAGGACTTTTTTTATCATCTAAATTAACTATAGCTTATTTATTTTAATATGAACCACTGAATGGCAAATCGTCTTTTATGAATAATTATTGAAAATTTAGTATTTTTAATATTTTTTGCATATTCCATACTGCCTTTGTTTGAGAGAGCTCGATACGGTAGTCTTACTTTGAACTGTTTTAAGGTTATACTTCTATAGGCACGTTAGGCACGAGGGTAAATCAACGACTTCAGATTTAGACCTTGAAAAAAAGTGTGACAATTTCGGATTTTGTTCGATTCACCCCCTTGGCGCTGCCCCTCTTGAGGTACATCCGATTACCCTACACCACACGACACCGTACAATGTGATAGCACATTACTACAGCCTACATTTTAAATGTTATTTCGTTTTTCTTTTGGACCAATTTGTGAAACAAAAAAAAAAGAACTGTCTCCAAAGAGGTTTCAACTCCCAAGCTTTTGCGCACTGGCCAATACTCTTATCCACTCTGCTATAAGCAGGCTAAAAATCATTCTTACAAACTTACTTTGTTACTTTCACAGAAAATTAATAATTGTGTATACAATTTTTCAAATTTTTTTAAAGTATTAAGAAATTTTAAAAAATATTTTTTTTCCTGTGTAAATACAATAATTAATTTGTTTTATGTTTTGTTGTGTTGAATTTCTTCTTTTTGTAACAAATGTCATTATTTTACTTCGGGACGTTTTTCACATCGTGCATGGGAAAAAGTTCAGAAAAGTGAGAGGAACACTTATGTGTGCAGTAAAGCTAGCAATTCTTTTTCTGATTAGGATGTACTCACATACATGCTTTTATGCACAACTTACTCCCTCTTTCTAAACTTATTTAAAACCAGCTTGTAGGTCTACTTAAAAATTTGATAGGTTTACCTAAAAGTAATTTTGTGTACCCGAAAAATTAGGAGATTCCTACAAATCCACTTAACGTGACTATCTTATATGGTAGCGTCTAAAATATCAAATTTCTACAATACATTACATATAAAATAATAGTACAGTCGAACAAGCTACAATTTTTGTGAGTATTTTTTATGCTATGTCAATATACGTTCAACATTTTAATAATATTGGTCAACAACACCTACGTATGATGAACGTTCTGAAGGGACATTTACTGGCATGTGATACTACCCTATTAAAGAGGTAGGTACCTCAGCCGTAGAGTACTAACCTAGAAATGTCTGAAAAATGTCCCTGGAAAAATCTAACTAAACCTTTATACCAATCTTAGCGCTCTATAAATGTTTCAATGAGACGCGTAGGTGACGTGTGACGTATGACCATAAGAGCAGGTGTCATAATATATGTGAACATAACATGAGTTTTTATTAGAAAGAAAATTGTAAATGCTAATATCTCATTCTCAGATATTATAGAGCGATTTATTGATAATAATTTAAAAAGTATTGAAGATTTGTTTGGAAAAAATTCTAAAGAACTTGTTTGTGTAACCAAATCACAACATGATATGAGCAGAATGAATACTTTTATAAAAAAATTCTTTGACCGAATACTAGATTGATAAGAAAGATGTATTGAATTAATACTTAGGTCCCTAATAGTCTGCAATTTTTTGTTCAAAAGTATTTTTTATATAACCGAAGTTATTCATAATTGATTAATAATAATTGATTAATCGTCGAATTTAGCGGTGAGCTTACTACCTAATTTTTTTACCATACTTTTCCTCGTACGTTTATTTATATCCTCCCTAATTTTCATGAAGACCTGCTCGGTAACTTTCAACATATTTATAAAAATGTTTATTACTTTCACTTTTTTCGTAGAAGTGCATGTTACACTTTTCTCTTTAACTAACGAACCCTGGGCACTATAAATCTAGCGGTGTATTCTACATTTCTAAAGCATTAATTGAACAAAGTTTGAACAATGGTAACTTCGTGGCTAAGGTACGTCACTAAAGACAGCTATATTTCATGTACAATGTATAATCGTTAGCTCATTAAGTATTAATTTATATCATACCCAATTGAGGAAGGTATACTCATCATCACGATAATTTTACCACTTTCGTACACAATATTGTTTCATAGACGGTATTTTAATACTCAAAATTCTATTGTTTGCTATAAGATTTTATACAAGTATAACTTAATACTTTGGTATTCAAGCACTTCCTGTCCACTTGTTTTTTTTTTTTTTTTATCCTCTTCCTGGTTTTAAGTACACATCTAAATCTTTTTTATGTGGTCTTAGAAAGAGGCCTTTACCAAGAAAAATAGCATCCGTTTTGTTATTGTGTCTCACACTCTCTTCAAGTGGTTTCTTGGCCTCACTTGCTTGATTTATTATTATTTATTTACCTATTAAAACATAAGCAATAGCCTTTATAGCGCTTAAACGTATAAATGTGGGTAATAATAAAACGCACTATCTTTCCAATGTTCTTTTTTCAAATTTTTTTATTTCTTCGTTCTTTGATTAACACATGACTGAGTTTGAGTTAACTTCCATTGCTCTGCTTACAGCAAAAGCAGTAGCTTTTTTACCAATAGTAAAATCTTCAGCCTTAAAGCATTGCCAAGCCTTAAACATAAGATTTTTATCTGCTACGTTTCTAGCCGTAATGTCGTCAGGGTTTTAAGAATAAGATATCTTGTGTTGTTCACAAGCTTCATCTAATAGGTTGATTCCTGGATCTTAACGGGCTAATCTCTTAGGAAATTAAGTTCCTGGTCCACTATACTGATATCCTGGTACTTGTAGTTCTACTGGCAGTTTGTTTATGGCTGTATTTATAACACAACGACCTTTTTGTCAATGAATAATCATAACTTATCGAGTTTAAAGCGTTAACTAAGCTTGTCAATATCAGAAGCATGCTATTTGTGTGAAAAAAAGAAAAAACAAAAAAAAAACAATGATTCACTGTTAAAATACGTGCCGATTACACCATCACTTTCAGTCTCAGTCAAGTCAGCACACAGTTAACGTGAGCTTCAAAAACAGAATGTTAAACTTCCTGCCATAAACTTTAATGATAGTGTTCAACAAAGATAAGAAAATAAAATGCCACGATGATTTGCTACTCAATACTATTCGAGCTGTTTCTTGTGGTCCATAAAACTATGAAAAAAAAAAAATTCTTACATTTTTTATGACTCACACTAATGGATTGAGATTTAAAAATATTTATTTGTATTTAAAATCTTTAAATCAACCACACTACAAGTTTCTTAAAAAAACTATTGGACTCCATTGACGGCGTAAAATATTTTTTATTTAACGAGCATGAATCGGTTATATAACCAGATAAGGCACTGTCCAACTCCATAATGATATTTGATAACATTGCCTGGTGAAAAAGAAGATAACGTTGAAGCTTTTTTCTGCATGAGGCGTCACAAAAATGTTGACTGCTTCTATCTTCATCAATCTTATGCTTGAGTTCCTAAGAATCTAGTTCGAGATTATTTAAATCTCTTTGTTATATTTTTCCAAGATAATATGAATTCGAAAAACCTCTATAAATAATAATAATGTTAATACCAATAATACGTTTAATGACTTCAAAAAATGATGTGCTAAATGTTGGGAAGTTTAAAAAGATGGGTTCATTGTTATATACAAGAAATGTTGTGTGAATAATCGTAAATATAGAAAAAGGTTTGATTCATTTGCGATAAATAATACTTATTAACATTGTGTATGTATCAGTATTTTGTTAACTATCAAGCGGTAAACATGGATGCATTTCATTAGGAAAAACACGTTCATCAACAAATTAAAAAAAGTGAGAGAAGCTGTAAAACGTAAGCATCGATTCCAAAAGTTAGGGAAAAGAAATTCGAAAAACAAATTAGTAAGACTTTAGAGCGTATTTCTGATCCGCTTCATAAAATTATCTATAAATAAAAAGTTAAGGATAAAAATGTACCTCGAAGTTTTAAGTCGTAATCCAAAGAGCTTCTTAAGCCTTTTAAGCCTTTTTTAACACAGAATAACTTTGATACATTAGTATTTCAATCATCTATTAGAAACAGTTGTACTGTACTGATGTAAATAAAAGTAATGATGATAATAACTTAGCGCATAATATTAATAAAACTTAATCTATAAGTTTTATTGAAAAATACTTGATAAAAATAAGCCAAAATAAGATCAAATTTCTGAAATAAAAAGAGAAAGAAACAGACAATATGTACTTGGTGACTCACCCGTTTACTTAAAAACTTATTACATTTAAATAAAGAATCTAAGATATCAGACAATCAATGGGTTAATGAAGTTACTTGTTAAAAATCATTTTAATAAAGCATACGTGCCACTTGATAATTTTGCTCCTTAGAATCATATTTTGAAAACTTCAAGACCACATCAGAGAAAATTTTATAAACATAGGACTATTTGTTAATACAACAGTTAAAAGTTTGATAATGTTATTGATTCATTATTTAATCTTACACATGTAAAGAAAACATTGGGTCCATACCTTCATTTCAAATGGCTAAGCTAAACATGCAAATGGATTATGTTAATGGAGACAACCCCTAACAAACTAATTTATCACCTAAGATTGCTACTGGCAGAAAAATTGGCAGGTAATCCTAATAATACTTACGAAAAAAGTTCAATTGTTCAGGAGTTTCGTGAAGCTAATATAATATCATGTATCAAACTCGCCTATGAAATTTAACGTTAGTACTCAAATGAGCATTTATTTATTCGGACGTAGATCAGCTAAGTCAGAAGGTGGTAGTCAAGGTCCTCCTAAAATTGAATTAAAGCTCACCTCAGATGGTCAATTTGACTAAGAAAAGAAAAGATTGTGCAATGTGGCATGAGCTGTTCAACCAAATTGTGCTTTAAATCTCACTACTCTGCAAAAAGAAGACAGTTTTTTTGTAGACAAACAAAAAAAAAAAAATCTGCATGTGAGCAATTAAAGCAATGTATTCTCAGGAACAATACTAAATTTGCAGCATGGAATAAAAAATAGTTAGGAACATTTTAATCCAGATATTTAATAAAAAACTCAAGAAGGATGCAATCAGTGGTAAAAGAGTTTGATAAGTCTGCAATACGTAGCTACCTCGACCAAAAGTTTAATATTCAGGGCTTGGATAAAACATGGCAAGTGGATCTTCTGGAGATAATATCTTACGCTCAAAAAAATAAGGCTTACTCACGATAAACTTGCTCACAGTCATAGATAAATTTTCAAAGTATGCATTGGCTGTGACCGTAAAAAGTAAGACTGGGACAGATGTGACTGCAGCTACAAAAAGTATATCAACGGAAAGAAGAGTTCTTACAAATTTGTAAGCCGATCGTGGTAAATTGTTTTACAACACAAATGTTCAGTTCTCATAGAAAATTATAAAACTAACTTATACTTATCTTAAGGCCTTTATATGTGAACGATTTAATCGTAGCCTAAAGCATGAAACGTAAAAAAGTTTAGTGCAAGAGGTAGTTACAAGTAGCTTAATATTTTACAACCGTTGATAACTTTTTACAATAATCGAGAGCACCAAATGCTTGATGTAGAGCCATAAGATATTTTAGTAGTTAATAAAACAAATACCATACAAAAACTTAAATATTCGAAAAAAGAAAAAATATAAAAAGTGAGACTTTGTGATAAAGTATGTGTGAGTAATAATAAACAGTTCTTTAAAAAAGCTTATACGCCTAACTAGTCAAAAAAAATTCTTACTGTAACTTAAGTTGCACCAACAAAGCTGTTCACTAACCATTTGGAGGATTATTAGCAGCAGCCAATCTCAAGTGGCTTTTACAAGCAAGAACTGCAGAAAACCAGGTATCCTAACACTCATCTTGCAGAGAAAATTTTACGTCGACGAAAAAATTAAATTTTTGTTAAATCTTTGGTCCTTGACAATACCCACATTGGATTTTAAATGACTAATTACAATAAAAAAAAAGATGTATTAATGATATACGAAAAATGCATGAAAAAAATGCAGTTAATACAAGTATTTTAATTGTTAGGAAATTGATTTATTAAAAAAATTTTTTATGACAAAACTACAATACAAAGTACTTTTTTTTGTTATTCCCACAAAAGCTTTGTAGCCTATACACTTTAAAATTAAGTATGACAATTATTATAAGTTATCAAGAGCACCATTTTCTGTATGGAATCTAATTCATTATCATACAGAACTTAATTTTAACAATATTCTTTAACACTGCAACAGGTACAAATATTCGTTGAGCTCCACAACTGCCTTCATTTCGTATTTAGTGTTAACTTTCTTTATTTTGGTAACCGTATACCTAGCATTGGCTGTCATCTTAGTGATTTTCTCCGATGAAAGGTAGCCTCTAAAATCAGCTTTGTTTAAAGCTACTGGATTGGACATCTGTTACGAAGAAGCAATAGTATACTACTTACCTAGGAAGGAAAAATAAAGAATGTCTTAGATTGCAGGCAATTGACACCTAAGGCGAAGCCGAGGGCGATAAGCATGTGATCTAGGAATTATTTATTTCCTCTCCTGAGTTCTATGTGATTTTTATCAACCCTGCGCCAAGAAAAGGGATTTCCGTTTCATAAAGCGGGACGAAAGTTTCTATTTTCAGCGCAGTATGATAAGAAAAGTTTCTTATTAGTTTTAATATTCATAAAAAAAGGAAAAATTGTTTAAAAAACATAAGTATAATGAAAACGAATTAATATTCATCTCAAAATTGTGTTTTGCTTTTTTTCTTATTAAGAGTTCTTCGAAATTGTCCGTTTCCACACTTGTTCTCTTATGATGTTGTTGTTGGTCGATACCTCTTGCTTTAAATACCAAACGGTTGATGACTTAATGTCATTATCTGGCAACTCTGATCAAACTAGCCTGCAGTTTTTGGTGCTGTTTTTCATATAAGGATTCTACAACCACATAAGGTAGCTCTGCTATAGTAATCTCTCTTTCTCTTGCTTTTTTTTTTGACAAGTTACTTCTAGCCCGTTGTCGTTATTTTTTTGCTCTTTTATGTGACGTTCTTTATTTATTTCATCATTTTTGCTAGACGATAAGTCAGTCATAAAGGTACGTGTAACATTATATTGCTCGCCATAATGAAAACTATAAGTTATCACATTTTGCTTATCGTTTTGCTTTTGATCATATGTACGCTAATTTTGCAGTTATTCCGGATATAAAGATTCCTCTACTTCTTTTTGTGATATCACTAGGTTAATTCCTTATTGAAACCTATCTTCTATAGAAGCTATTTCTCGTCTGTCTTTGTTTTTTTTCTGAGTCTCTATGTGTTGTGAATCTCGGTTGTCTATTTATCGTTTTATGGTCCCTCAGTGACATATTGGCATGACTCTTTTCATAGCCATATTACGTAATCTACATCCTCCTTAGCTTTCTCTTATTCTACCACTCCATCTCACCATTTATAATTTACCTTATGATGCCTTCAGGGTAATCTGTCAGTAATATAAGGGAAAACACATCGCTTATCATCATGAGAAAGAAGAGCTATTTTTTTCGTTTTTTTTTTAGTATAAGTCTTGTGCAGATGAGATCTAATATTAATTTCTTAATCTCTTGGATTTCACATTAAGAACAAGTTGCTGTCGAAATTATGTATGCTATTTCTTGTGTACATCCACAGTAAAGAACGTTAAAGTTGTTGATTAATAACATTATTTGGTGTACTTATGCGAATTAATTTTGTAAGATGAGCGTTTAATGAGATTGTTTGAGGTTGCACGCGTAGTTTGAGTTTTGCAACGGTAGCTTGCTTCAAAAGTAGTAAGATATACATTACGTGATTGCATAATCAGGTATATTACTCGATTGTTCAAGATCGCTGAGCGTTTGCATCTTATAACTAAAAACGAATATCTCTATTTTAAAGTAATAAATATCAAGGTTATGACATGGGATGTAACACGCCCGCCCCCTCCCCTTAGCTGATGGCCACCCTCGGCAATTATAAGAGCGAAAATAGTCAAACCCATGTCAAGTACTTAAAATACTAACACAATATATATACATATANGAAATATACGGGGTACCCGGTGCGTGCCTCAAATCGTATACGCAAAAATCCATTTGGTCTAGCGGAAACGGCCTCGTCGTCGGCGTTATTCTCATCATCCCGGAGGCCACGTAAGACCCCAGAAGAAGACATGAAAATTATGTTTTATGTATAAATTAATACAATTTATAAGATGAATTTTTATATGCTGAGATTTGGTCGTTGCAAGTCTTCCATATTAAGCTTATTGTAGGTGATGTTGTGCTACTGTTATGATTGTAGAATAAATTTCCACTTAGTAATGGAAGCTTAATGGTCACGATTTGCTAAGTTCGGTAGGAATGATGTTTACACTCGATTCATGAATAAGATGATTTTAAGTTATTGGTCAGGTCTTTTTTTCTCTTTTCTCTTCTCTTTCCTTAAGTCATTGTATGGTAGGATGGTGCACTGTAACCAGATCATAAGATAAGTTTGGTATATATCTTTTATCTCGAACGATTTGTGATGAATTGTTTGTTGGGGGTATTGATAGAAGTCATTAAAGAGTTGTTGGTTATCTTACTTCTTGATTGCAGCTTCAATCAGTAGTGTTATGCAGTAGGCGTAGATGACTCACAGCTTACAAAGATGTTTTACGTGATATTTCTGCGGGATCCGTAATGCTTCATCGACCTTGCTCCATTGCTCGATTAAAATTAAGTGAGAAGAGTTACTGCAGTATTGCTGTCATGCCTTTATTATATCGTTCTTAATCTTGTGTAAAATTCTGTTATCACACTATGAGGTTTATTTTTATTAATGTTCTACAAAAAGTTTTTTGCGAACTATGAGACATAAATTCCACTATAGATTTTCATTATAACTTAAGAATTCATTAGTGTTAAACAAAAAGTTTTGTTTGACATAGTTTTTCTGTTATAGTCATTTTAAATCTTACATTTTAATTAGTGTTAAACAAAAAGTTGTTGGAGGTCAGTGGTTGGAAATACATCTTCAAAACGTGAAATCTTCCATTGATGGTTTCGCACGTGCATATAACGGCTGTAGGACGAGTAGACGGTGTCAAGTTATTCTGCTTGAGGGCAGAATGCTGTTTTATAAATGTGTCTTGCTATTTAGCACTCTAATGAAAAGGTGTATTGGATATACTACCATGCGTTCCTTTTTTTTCTCTAGCTTCTTCGCTATCTTTTTGTTCAATGGTAGAAATATTAGGCTCTCTTCATGCAGTATCGACATTGTCTTCTATTACCGTAGATGCAGCCTTGGAGTGTTTTATAGGTGATTTTAATCTTATTGGAGAGCTTTCTTGTTCCATAGAGTTTTCAGACTCATCAGAATAGTCTAGTAAATTATAAACTAAAGTTTTTAAATTCTGAAAATTTGTTTTGGTTGACTCTGGTTCGTTATTTCCAGTTGTTCCTGGTAGTATGTAATGATCCTAGTATAAAGATGGGTTAGAAAAATTTGTATTTTGCAAGCTATTCGTTAAAGAATATTGTTTATTATTATTTTTATCCAAACTGCTTTTTAAAGCATCTTTATGCGTTGATCTGTGAGCAGTGGATTGCAGCTTTAAATTTTGATTTATTTTAGCAACCATTTCATCTTCTGATGTACTTTATGAGTCAGTGTCATACTTAAATCCCACTGATTTTCGAGGTGCAGTTTTAATTTTTTTATTTGTAAAAGTCGTAGAAGCTGATGGTTATGCTATGTGGTTCAATATTTCTTTTAAGTAACCGGCTTCAGTAATAGCATCTTGTTGAGACTTATTATCTGTTGTGGTTAAAATGGATGATAAATTTGGTTTAGTGTCCAAGAGACTCGGTAGTAAAGATTTATCTTTTTGGGGTATCAGTGCTTTCTGGCTCTCTTCATCTTCCGATACATCTAAAATTTCTGTATCATCAGAGTCTGAAGTGGCCGTGGGTCAGTCAGGAGCAGGTGAACTTCACTCTTCTTAAGCTCGGTGCTGAAGTAACCTTTGAGCTATTGATGATCTTGGAAGTTTTCTTTGCTCTTCTTCTATTCCTGGCGCTAATGAGAGAAGAATTTTTAGAGCCTTTTTTTCTTCCTCTCGTTGCTTCGCTATAGTAGTGGGTTAGAGCTTACTTGAACTTTGATTGTGTTAATCACTGGCCCTTATAGGGCTTATAGCACGTGCAATAGATGTTTCTGTTTGTCAAGGAATTTTTAAAATAGGTTTTAAGGGTAACATACGAGACTGTAATATTTTATAATTACTATACTCACTGTCAAAGCTCAAACTGTTAAAGCAACTACTCTTTCTGTTACTGCTGGATGTTAAATTTTTTCTTACTTTTTAACGCCTTCCCTTAAAATCTATATTATTTTTCACGATATTAATTACATAAAAATCTGCAGGGTTACGTGGTAAGGCACCAGCATTTGAATTCAAACGTCCGGGTTTGTACGTATAAATGTAGTTGTACCCGCGGAGTTCAGCTCTCAATCAATTAGGGCAACTTATATAGTCTTTTATTGGTTCGATCCATGTCAAAGGTTCATGGTCTTTGTAAACTGAAAATTTTCGTCCCTATAAAAAGTGTCAAAAATGTTGTACGATTGCTGTTACTGCTTAACACTCTTGGTCAGTGGTTTCGTAATTTCTTTCGCATTTATTGAGAGTGCGAGACATGTAGGCTACAGGATGATCTTCTCCTGGTTTTTCTTGACATAAAACAGCACTGAGAGCTAAGTTAAATGCATCGACAGTTAGAATGAACGGTTTGTCGAAATTAACACATGTAAGTTCTGGCGCCTCATACAAGGCTGATTTTAATCTTTCAAAGCTCTCTTCCTGAGTCTTCGTCCAATCGAATTTTTGACTTTTCCGTAATAATTAGGTTAAAGCCTCTGCAATTTAAGCATTATCTTTTATAAATTATCTGTAATATCTTGTAAGTCCTAAAAATTCTTGAATTTTTTTACACTTTGTTGGTGTTCGTAAATTTTTAACTGCTTTAAGTTTCTTGGAATTGGTTTTACTCCATAACCACCTACTTTATGTCCAAAATATGTTACTTCAGAAATTAAAAATTCGCATTTATCTAGCTGTAATTTTTAACTCGCATCTAATAGTTTATTAAAAATTTTTTTAACTTTTATCTTATGTTCTTCTTAAGTTTCGGAATATATGACATCATCTAAAAATATAAATAGTTCTGCACCTTGCAATCCTAATGATACAGAATCAATGAGTTTTGGAAATATAGCTGGTTCATTGTATAATACAAATGGCATACCTGTATACTCGTTATGTCTGTACAAAGTTCTGAAAGCTGTTTTAGAGTGATGTTCTAGAGTTAGTCTAAATTGATGAAATCCATTAGCTAGGTCGAATACTAAAACAAATTTTGACCCGCCTATTTGCTTTAATGTCTCCGTAATATTAGGTAACGGGAAAGCATCGGAGATAGTTTTAGCGTTTTATTTTCTCTAATCTATTACTGGTCGATGTCTCTTTTTTCCGTTGGTTCGTAGCTTTTTGGGGCCAATCTACAGCAAACAATTGTACGGGCTAGAAGAATTGCTAATGGTTCCTTCTTGTAATAATTTATTGATCTAAGCTCCAACTTCCTTGTGTAAAGCAGGAGGGTATTTATATTATTTTGTAATAACAGGTATTATCGTCAGTTGTTGGTATATTATGTTGTACATACGACGTAAGTAGAGCAGCATCAACTTTGATGTAAAATAGATGTGATCTTTTACTATTCGGTAAAGTTGCTCAGAGCTTGTCTTATCATAGTAATACCAGCAAAGTTTTTCCATAATATATTCAATTCTTTCCTCTATTGTTATTTTGTAAGCATTATCACTACAATCTGAGTCATGAAAATTTTGTAAATCATCTAGATCAAAAGGTACGAGATTCTGCGGAGGGATCTCAATTTCTACTAGCTCTTCTTTACTATTTACAACCATCGTGAAACAGTGGCCTTTATCGTAGGTTACTGCTGCTTCGCCTATAAATATAACAGGAGTTATTTTTATCAAGCGCAAGTATGCTTGCCTGTGGCTGTGTGTTTGTGTTATAAAAATCTTTATAGGAACTTTCATTCTGGCTAGTATTTTGTATAAATGATTTTGATCATTGGTTACTCCTATAGGTTTAATATGGTGAAAAGTTAGAAGAGATTCCGAGTTTTCTTTACTTGTGCTACTATTATCTATAACTTCATAAAAATTATTTTCATTACTTGTATATTCTGTCGTTGTATCAAGCAATTACAGTTCACGTTCTTCATCACTTATTGTTACAATTCTTCCTACAAATAGAATGGGACTTCTAGGTCTTCTTTTTAGTTTCGTAACGAAGCAGAGCCCATTTCTCGGCTAGAAATAAATTTCCAAACATTTCTGTCTTACTAAGGGGTGTTTTTTATGCTAAGACGTGAAGAACGTTATTTTTATGAAATATGTTTAACGTTACTGTTCGTAATGTTATGATATTTTCAGAAGGTAATCCACTAAGAGCAATTTTTATATTAGTCTTCATAATAACATTTGGTAGTAATAGGAATTTTAATAGCCCTGAGGTCTGCTTGTGTATCCATGATAAAAATGTCTTCACTTTTATTCAATTATAAAATTTTAAGTCTTAGTGTCAGTGTATTGCCAAAATTTCTTGCGACGGACACTCGGGCGATTGCACAAATAGGTTTGTCAGTAGACGCTGACTCAGATCTTTGCTCACCACTGCGTCTGGGCGACGGGCACCGTAACTGATTAAAGAATGGCCTGGTTTAGGAGGACTGGGTCTCAAATTTTGCTGATTATTTAAAGAGTTCCACCTTGGGCGAAAGCTTGTGTCATTCAGCGATTCACGTGGTATCAGAAAGTTTTTACAAGTACAAGGGTAAGTTCCCATTGGAGAAGTAGACGAGTTACCAAATACGTACTGCAGTAAGCTTGTGTGAAAGAAGCAATTAAAATAGGCTAATAATCGGTTTTAGTGATGCGTTGGTTGTGTGGGGCAAAAATTTTGATGATTTTTCCACGAATTGTTGAAAGGCTAGTAAGATTGCGTTTCATTCGATTTTTGCAAAAATTTTACTGATTGATCGTCTGAGTTGTTATTTCGATATTAAAGAGCTAGGCGTGATACTATGCTTCCGTTTGAATGAAACGTAGTCGGAAAAGTTTTTATTTTATTAGGGTTATAATAAGATAAACTATCGCGATTGTACATGCTAGAAGCGTTATGTGTAACCTATTGTATATTATTTAAAATGAGTTTGAAATATAGAAAATTTCCTTGTCCATTTTGTTGGTATGCTGATAGATAATGTGTACTGTAGGGTGTTACTGCTAAGCAATTTATTTATTGTTAAACCGTCTAGACAACTTTTTGCTCTACCTTTTAGCCTGGAAATGACTGTTTTTAAAAATATAGGCTCTTCCGCATTCGAAATAAGGAACCTTCTATTTTTAATATCTTGCAAAAATCTTTGAGAGGGGTATTTTGACCACTTTATATCGGTATGTCTGAGGCAGCTTGACTTATACATAAAGCTAAATTAGTAAGGGCTACATTTCGTGAAAGTTCAAGGAATTCAAGTGATTTTGTGGCTTTCCTTGCCCTATGGTATTGTTCGAGTAACTATACTCTTGTCGCCACTTCTGCTACCTTGCTTATATCCTCGAGTGTCTGATCCATTATATGAAAAAAAATTTTTGTTAAATAGGTAAAGAAAGACAGTAAAAGAATTTAAAAAAACAAATAAAAATAGAATTTTATTTATTGTTAGGAAATTGATTTATTAAAAAAATTTTTTATGACAAAACTACAATACAAAGTACTTTTTTTTGTTATTCCCACAAAAGCTTTGTAGCCTATACACTTTAAAATTAAGTATGACAATTATTATAAGTTATCAAGAGCACCATTTTCTGTATGGAATCTAATTCATTATCATACAGAACTTAATTTTAACAATATTCTTTAACACTGCAACAGGTACAAATATTCGTTGAGCTCCACAACTGCCTTCATTTCGTATTTAGTGTTAACTTTCTTTATTTTGGTAACCGTATACCTAGCATTGGCTGTCATCTTAGTGATTTTCTCCGATGAAAGGTAGCCTCTAAAATCAGCTTTGTTTAAAGCTACTGGATTGGACATCTGTTACGAAGAAGCAATAGTATACTACTTACCTAGGAAGGAAAAATAAAGAATGTCTTAGATTGCAGGCAATTGACACCTAAGGCGAAGCCGAGGGCGATAAGCATGTGATCTAGGAATTATTTATTTCCTCTCCTGAGTTCTATGTGATTTTTATCAACCCTGCGCCAAGAAAAGGGATTTCCGTTTCATAAAGCGGGACGAAAGTTTCTATTTTCAGCGCAGTATGATAAGAAAAGTTTCTTATTAGTTTTAATATTCATAAAAAAAGGAAAAATTGTTTAAAAAACATAAGTATAATGAAAACGAATTAATATTCATCTCAAAATTGTGTTTTGCTTTTTTTCTTATTAAGAGTTCTTCGAAATTGTCCGTTTCCACACTTGTTCTCTTATGATGTTGTTGTTGGTCGATACCTCTTGCTTTAAATACCAAACGGTTGATGACTTAATGTCATTATCTGGCAACTCTGATCAAACTAGCCTGCAGTTTTTGGTGCTGTTTTTCATATAAGGATTCTACAACCACATAAGGTAGCTCTGCTATAGTAATCTCTCTTTCTCTTGCTTTTTTTTTTGACAAGTTACTTCTAGCCCGTTGTCGTTATTTTTTTGCTCTTTTATGTGACGTTCTTTATTTATTTCATCATTTTTGCTAGACGATAAGTCAGTCATAAAGGTACGTGTAACATTATATTGCTCGCCATAATGAAAACTATAAGTTATCACATTTTGCTTATCGTTTTGCTTTTGATCATATGTACGCTAATTTTGCAGTTATTCCGGATATAAAGATTCCTCTACTTCTTTTTGTGATATCACTAGGTTAATTCCTTATTGAAACCTATCTTCTATAGAAGCTATTTCTCGTCTGTCTTTGTTTTTTTTCTGAGTCTCTATGTGTTGTGAATCTCGGTTGTCTATTTATCGTTTTATGGTCCCTCAGTGACATATTGGCATGACTCTTTTCATAGCCATATTACGTAATCTACATCCTCCTTAGCTTTCTCTTATTCTACCACTCCATCTCACCATTTATAATTTACCTTATGATGCCTTCAGGGTAATCTGTCAGTAATATAAGGGAAAACACATCGCTTATCATCATGAGAAAGAAGAGCTATTTTTTTCGTTTTTTTTTTAGTATAAGTCTTGTGCAGATGAGATCTAATATTAATTTCTTAATCTCTTGGATTTCACATTAAGAACAAGTTGCTGTCGAAATTATGTATGCTATTTCTTGTGTACATCCACAGTAAAGAACGTTAAAGTTGTTGATTAATAACATTATTTGGTGTACTTATGCGAATTAATTTTGTAAGATGAGCGTTTAATGAGATTGTTTGAGGTTGCACGCGTAGTTTGAGTTTTGCAACGGTAGCTTGCTTCAAAAGTAGTAAGATATACATTACGTGATTGCATAATCAGGTATATTACTCGATTGTTCAAGATCGCTGAGCGTTTGCATCTTATAACTAAAAACGAATATCTCTATTTTAAAGTAATAAATATCAAGGTTATGACATGGGATGTAACACGCCCGCCCCCTCCCCTTAGCTGATGGCCACCCTCGGCAATTATAAGAGCGAAAATAGTCAAACCCATGTCAAGTACTTAAAATACTAACACAATATATATACATATANATTTTTTTTTTTTGGTCCAGTCGGGATTTTCATCAAATAGGGGTAGTTTTCATCTAGTTTCCTTACACTACTTAGTGCGGTGATTAAGCTGTGTGAGAAAAGCCCGAGCACTTCAGGCCACTGTAGACTTATCTTAAAAGTAAAGCAAAGAGAAACAAGAATAAAAGAACCGTCGTTTTGTGTTCCGACGTTAAAAGCAGCAGCTTAATTATTATTATCGCCAAGAGTATTCTCATCTAGGATTAGAACTATCCTTGTGGTCAATCTTGTGGCTGCGTGCGTGCAAGCAGCGGCTCACTTACGATCATAGAAGTAAGTTGAGTAGAAAAAAATTGATACTTTTTAAAACATTGTAAATGCAAACTCAAAATTTTATAATTTATATTCTTGTAAAATTTGAATACTTTTGCTTTATCAAACTGATCAAATTATTAGATAAGACATTACTTAGTTGTTGATTAAATTTCTTTTCCAAATTAAATTATTTTAAAATTAAAAGTTACAATAGATAAAACAAAGACTCATCTCTTGTTAACAAATTGAATACAAGGCAAAAATGACTAAGGTATAAGGTAAAGACCGTACAAGGACGTAAGTTAAAAGATGAATTGGAATACACAACTATTGCATTACATTAGACAGAAATTCATACAGTAGGTTAAAGTCACTCTGTCGTATGACACACTGACACTACATTATGCCTATTACTTGATAAAATCTAACACCACAACGTCAAGTTAACAATTTAAAAGGACAGTATACTCTAAGTAAGAGTAAATAAGACTTTTAAGCCAACGGTTGGTTACTGACGAACAAAAATTTAATTTATTTGTTAGACGATCAAATCTATGAATTCCATACTTCACTTCGAATTGAAGACGTAACACTGTTGCTAGTGCTTAGGCTTACATACACCTTTCTGTATTTTAGTTCATTGATCTTTCCTTCCTTACAAGTCAGTTCATAATAAAATTTGGGCATATCCATCAGCATCGTAACATAATGGGTTGGGTTTGATGTTAAATTATCCGACACTTTACACTTAGCAAAAATACTTTTCATAGGTATAAAAGAATCAAATATAACAAGGAAATAATATTGACGAGTATAATATTATTTACGTGTTCTACTTTCTGATACTTTTTGATTTTTAGTGAGAAATCATTTGGTGGTAATCATTATTAAGGTAACCTAATATTCTCAAACTCTAAAAAATATCTGAAAGTGGTTCAGCAATGCTTGAGAAGTCAATAATGAATTGACGGTAATAATCTGCTCGTCCTAAAAATTGTCTCATGTATTTTACTATTTGAAGAACACGAAAGTCTTTGACACACCGCCCCTTTTTGGTAAGTTTCGACTTCTCATTGACTTACAACGTGTCTAAAAAAGATAACGTCTTTTAGCAGAAATTTAACCTTATACGGCTGATCTGAATCTATCGAAGAGCAATCTAATTTTGTATACATTGATATTATCTCTCGATATTATTCTGACTAAATCTATTAATCGTTGAAAATTAGCTGGTGCATTTTTTTAACGTTCTGCTATACGACAATATTGGTGGTATCCATGGGGTTTAGTAAATGCTATTATTTGTTTCACACTGGGTCATAGGATTTCGTTAAAATTTAATTACTAGATTAAGAACTAAAAACTACACAGATCCACCTAATTTATTCATAATACTAGCTGTGTTAAGCAATGGGTATACATTAACGAAGGATTTTTTATTAAGATTTTCGAAATCGGTATTTACTCTCAATCCTTGGTTTTCATGCCTGATTTTTTAAATTCAATATTTGGTAACAGCATACTCCAAGGAAAACAAAGGTCTTAGTTCCCAACAAGGAATGCTAATTTGTTACGTCCGAACTTATATGAGTGACGGGCGAAGCTTGTACATTCGTTCTACAAACAAATAAATTTAACTTTGAAAAAGAAACTATGTTATTTAGTATTATGAGATCTAAGTATATTGGATATTAAAAAAAGGACATATATAAAGTATATAGAGTGCTTGTATTAAAAGTGCCGCCATCTATGCATATGCACCTCTTGATACAATGATTAAAATGTATTAACATTCGCTTGTATACTATTGGTCGTATGAACTTCTCATTTACTGATAAGCATCAGACTCACATAACTACTTAATCTTTGTTCGTCAGAAATCAGCCATTGGACAAAAGGCCTTAGTTGCTTTTACTTACAGTATACTTTTTTTTTAAATCGTTGACTCGTCGTTGTAGAATTAGGTTTTACCAAGCGATATGTATAGAGTGGTACACGCTAAGCTGGCGTTGACTTATTGTAAGAGTTTTGTAACGTTGAATTTTCAGTCCTGAGTCGAAATTTTCTCGTTAACGCGAAGCCGTCCCGATACAACGCACTAAAACACCTCCGATCACATACGACACCTAAAACGACAAAAGTCTGTGACCCAATACTCTTTCGAATGCCTTGGCTTGGCTCGGCTCTGGTTTTCCGATGTAGACTACTTACCTACAGGAAGCCCCACTGTGGACTGTCTGTTAGGAAGCGGACAGTTCCCGAGGAAAATAACCAGGATGTAAATATTTCACACTTATACAAATAAATGCACTAACACAAATTTTACTTTAGACTACTCTTTATTTACTAACAATAGACAAACACTTCTAAAGAATCGACGCTTCGTCCAGCACTTACTCGCAATTCGCAGTACACGCACACTTTTGCTCTCATACAATGCATTCGAACACCTACCTACACCTACACGCAGACGAAAACACCCAAAGTCCCCTTACTCAACCTACAGAATGGCTCGTTCCGAGGTTACGACAACGCGGTTCAATCATGAGAGCACTTATCCACAACACAACGTCTTCGATTATAAGCTACCTCACGCATCAACTTGACGACGAGAACACACGCTACACGTTCTTTTGTTGTCCACAGGGTGTCCTACTGGCGGCTTTACCAGTTGGTCTGCTAAGTCTCAGACGACGCTGCAAGCGCGCACACTTATTGTCGCAGGGAGTCCTACCGTCGGCCTCACCCACCAGTTTAACAAGTCTCAGACAACGCTGTGAACGCGCAGACACACACACTTTCTACTACGTCCTATTGCAGCAGACAGACGGCCTTTTACCGACTGCCAAGGCTCAGGTGACTCTTGATAAGCATGCTCTATCCTCACCCTGTTGCCACGGGCAAGCGGCCTCTCACCAACTTCCAAGCTCAGACAGCTCCTCGAATACGCACACACACACACACTTTCGATATCTCTTTAACGCACAGTGCTACAGTTTCTAATCATCCTGAATGCATCGACTCACCCGCAATTAAAGCGATCATGCCTGCCAAGGTCTCTTCCCCGACCTGAACGTTTTCTTCTTGGACAACCTGATTTCGCTCTCACGTACGCTTTTCTCTTGCTTTTACCTTATTTTCACTTGCTTTCGCTTTCTCGCTCTCTTAGCAACTTCGACCACTCTCGTACACTTCTTAGTTTTCTTCTCAACCACATAGAAATTCACAGTACCGTCAACCACACACACTCATCCACACGCCAGCTTTTTACCCTTACCCTCGACACATTCTACACCTGCACAACTTCACCTTGTACCGTTGCGTTTTCTCGTCCTGCAACACGTTGGATGTCACGGACAGGTCGGTCCCAAAGCAACGCACAAAGACACTTAAACTCTCACCGATGGCTGCACTGGAAACGACGCAAATGGCACTGCACCTGAAACGCGAAAAAAACCACCGCTTCACAACGCTCGTGGCTCGGCCAAACCAAGCTCGGCTCATAGAGACTCTTACCAAGAGGAAGTCCCGCTGGGGGTATTCCGTCGGGAAGCAAGCTACTCTCCTAGGGAAACACTAGTCACACGATCTGGAAGAAAGCGCCGTCTGGAAATGGCATACAAATAAGGACACGAATGGCAGATTTCTCGAATTATTAAAATCACCTTATTTAGTGCCACAATAACAAGGGAATCTAGGCCCAGAAAATTTTGGCACGATCCGGTGCTACGCCACAGCACAATACCCTACAATCACGCTTCGCTCTCACCCACTCTCCTTCTAACGATATCTGCGATGCACGATCCCAGGGGCGGAAATCGTGGGTCACTTGGAAGCTCTGGTTTGCATGGATGCTATTACAGAAGTGACGCGTTAGGCCCACCAATTAGTTAAGCCTCGCGCACTGTCACACTATATCTCGTACATTTAGGTATATCGAAAGTCATACTAGCTACTCCTGCTCATACGCTCACACTCTGGCGTGGCGCTGCTTACAACAATAGGCGACGATACTTTTGGTACATATTCGTGGCCCATCGATTACAAGCATTTATACGTATGTGGCGAGGCAATACAAATCCTTATATTACTAAGTTAATGTGTGTGTTTTCGTATGCCGTAACTTTCGATATATGTGTTCCTGCAACTCTCTTGTCTTCTATTCTCTCCTTAGCGCTACTCCTTCTGTCCGAATACTCTTACGTAGAACATGAAACACACAGACCTGGGCGTTTATTAGCTTCTTGTGAATGAAAATGGATTCTACCTTGATGACGCGTTTCAGCGCTTTATGCTGTAGGGTCAGAGAAAAATGACTCCGTCATAGTTTATGTCTTATGTCATACGGGAGAATCAAAGCTTATTTATTATTTTATCTTGCGTTCTTGTAAAAAAGTCCTTGTCACACAATGTCTATTCTATTTTTCCTCGATATTTAGTTTATTCATAAAGGTAAGAATTAAATGATGATAAACAAGAATTATGAGATCTTGACATGTTTCATATAATTTATTCAATACAATCTTTTTGAATAAAGAAAATTAATTTAATCAAAAACCAAGTTATATCTTATCTGATGATTTATTAAATAAAGGAAATGCAGACATATTTGATTTTATAAATATAATAAATAATAAAGTTTCAGATTCACATTTACAATGTTATACAATTTATAGTTTCCTTAACTTAACTTACTTCTATGATCGTAGGTTAGCCACTCCTTGCACGCACGCAATCGCAAGATCTTACAAAATTGACAGAAACGATGTTCCTAATACTACACGAGAGCACTCGGGGCGATGACAATAATTAGGCCTCTGCGTTTAATGTCGGGACCCAAGTCGATGGTCCTTTTTTCTTGTTTTATTGATTCACTTTTTAAAAGAGTTTACAGTGGCCTGGTTTGTTCGAGCTTTTCTCACACAGTTCAGTCACCGAATCTCGAGTCCCACATTTGCTTTAAATACACGCTTTTAACATGTAGTTTAATCACTGAAATAAGTCCTACATTCGCTTAAAAAACGCAACAGAACTCACTCTCTAACCTTTATAGTTACTTTGAAGCACTTGATGAAAAAGAAAAGGCGAATATTGATATGTGCAAGGAGTTTTTATACTCTTGCGTTTTAAGGAGGACGCGTGAAGTTGGAGATTCGACCGACCAATCAGAGCTTAACTTAATAACCCTTGTCTGACATGAGCACAGTCATGGTGCAATAATTTCATAGTATTTGATGGTTAAAACTGCTGATCTTTTGGATTTTAAATTAAGTACAAGTTGCTGTCGAAATTGTGTATGATTTTTCTAGTGGACATGAACAGTAAAGAATGTTGAAGTTAATTTCAGTGAACACGATAGCCAAAGAAAACAATTTTTTTTCCTCGCCGTCACGGACGCTAAATCCAATGTTTTCTACACAAATCATTGGAAATAGGAAAAGAAATAGCGAGAGCAATGACGAATTAATGGCTGGTCCATCGAAAATGAAAAAAAAATTTGTTATCTTGGAGCAGATAAAGGTAAATAAATTTTCTCATTTAATAAATCATTATGAGTGTAGTTTATTGTGAAAATAGAATGAAAAAACCTTTTTATTTTTACAGAGCTGTCCGATTTGGAACCAAGTGGTCCACAAAAAGAAATAGAACAACAACAGCCTCAACAACAGCAGCAGCAATAACAACAATCTCAGCAACAGCAGCAGCAAAAACAACAGCAACAACAACAGCCTCAGGATCAACAGCAGCAGCAGAAAAAAACATACGACACTGGAAACAAGTGAAGTGAGTAGAAAAATTTATTGTGGGTGTAACTGTGATTGTGGTCTTGTGCAAAAATGTGGTGATGATACGAACGTACACGTAGAAAAAGTTATTTAAGAGGATCGTAGACTAAAAGGTAGAGAATCCATTAATATAATAAGCGATGTAGCAAAGTATATTAAGACGTTTGGATTAGGATTTGGACAGGGCGTCCGATTACGTTTAAGATGTAACCCCTGAATGAAAATTTTGTAACGCTGGGTAAAATAAATTGTTGGTCAGCTTCTGTAATGAAAGAATTTGTAGATACGATTAAAAACCGTTATTCCCAACATAATTATTTAGTAGGAGTGTCATTAGAATCAGACGGTTTGACCAACGGTGCTGTAGGATTATATTATAAACCTCTTTACACACTTACGGCCAAAGATCTTCTAAAACTATTTGAAAGGATCAAACAGAGTAAGAAAATTTTTAACTACTTACAATAGTTATTTACGTAACAAGTGCGTAAAATACGATTTCCCGCACAAGTCGTGATTCACTTGCACAAGTGGCCGGAGTTGACGGGAACGAGTGCCAGTTAAGCACACGAGTGCGTAGCACGAGAATGAAATCAATTTACCACACTTATAACAGTGCGGAAAACACATATTTTCCGCACACTATTGCGAAAAATATAATTGTTGATATAACATACGTAGAAGTGCCTCAAGGGATGAGTGCCTCCGTAGATATTATGAAATATATTGAGAAGAAAGGAGTATTAAGTATTTAAAATAATGATAATTCATGTCTAGCGAGAGCTCTTGTTTGCGGCGAGGTTTATGCAAATAAAAATGACACTGTCAAATATAAGAAATAGTGGAAAAGTATTTAAAATGAAAAAGAGCAAAAAAAAAAAGCTCAAAAACTATTAAAGGATAGTGATATAGTTAAAAAAGATACAGACGCTTTTGGGTTTTCAGAAATTGTAAAGTTTCAAAAATATTTTTTACGAAAAAACAGAGCCATTCGCGTTTTTGACTATAAACACTTTGGGACTAGCACGGCTCTAATTTATGATGGGTTTAAAGATATGCCATCAAATTACCGTTCATTTATTAACAAAATATATCACAATAATATCAAACATCATCATTTAATTTTTAACTTTTTAGCAATCAAAACGAGTATGTTTTTCTGTTTACCGTGTAATACATACGGACAAATAGTAAATTATTCGTGTCCTTTTGTTTGTACGGCATGTAATGCAAACCTTAATTGTAATAATAATACTTCCAAAATGAAAAAAAATGAAATGTGATGACTGTGGGCGTACTTATAATAGAGAATGTTTTAAAAATTGTAAACGTCCAGGGTCATATGCACGAAGAAAAACACTTTGGGCAGTCAAAAGATCTGTATGCAATACTTTAAAAATGTGCAGCTTTTGTGAAAAATTTTGTAACGCAGCAAAAGGAAAACACGAGTGCGAAAAGAAGTGCTGTAGATAGTGTAAAAAAACACTCGATTTATTGAATTGTGTATGATTCAAGCTGTAAAAGAGGAACATTACAACAGCAAAAATTGCTTTATTTTTACGATTTTGAGACACGTTAGGACGAAACTGTGGACGATATGTTAAAAATACGCATACATGTACCGATTTTATGTGTAGCTCAAATTCGATGTGATGACTATAGATTCAGAATTACCCATTTGTGAATTTTGTGGTGTAAAAGAAATTATTTTTCGGGGTGAGGAATGTTTAAAAATGTTTGTTGACTTTGCCGTACGAGAAAAAAGTGAAACGTTTTCTTCTTTTATATGTATAGCACACAATGCAGAATCGTTTGACGCTCAATTTATTTTAAATTATCTTGTTTCTAAAAATAAAACTCCTAACGTTATTTTAAACGGATGAAATATCATACAAATAAGCTTCGGAGAAACCAAATTCATCGATAGTCTTAATTATTTACCAATGAAATTAGCAGAATTACCGAAAACCTCTAACTTAACGGATAATTTAAAAGAAGGGTATTTTCACCATCTTTTTACAAGCAAAGATAATTTTAATTACAAAGGACTGTACCCGGCAATTGAATTTTTTGCACCAGATTCAATGAGTTCAAAAAAACGTCAAGAGTTTGTACGTTGTAATGACCAAATTATCAAGGAAAAAAAAAAAATTTAATATGCAGAAGGATTTAGTTAATTATTGCGTTGAGGATGTCAAAATACTGCGTCAGGCGTGTACAGCTTTTAGAAAAATCTTACTAAAAGTTTGAAACGTTGATCCTTTTGTAGAAAGCATAACGATCGCAAGTGTTTGCTTGGTTGTGTTTAGAAAAAATTTTTTTTTAAATGATACAATAGGTATTATTCCAGAAAATGGTTATACACGCTTGGGTCAAATTTTCGGAAAAATCGATTAAATGGTTATTGTTTGATGAAAAAATTAGAAATATAAAAATAATTTATGCAGGACGTTCATTGGAATATTGACTAATAGAAAGACAAGTAGTCAATGCATTTTTAAAACCTGTAGCCGGAGAAAAAAATTGTACGGCTACAGTTTTTTAATTTCAGGGCTGTTATTTTCACAGGTGACCGCGTTGTTATTCCGATGAGCGAACAAAGAAACTTACAAATTTTGAAAGCTATTCGGAGCAATGTAAAAATACACCTAAAATGACCTCGAGACTAGAAAAATATGGCTACACTGTAATCGAAATGTGGGAATGTGATTTCAACCGATATTTGAAAAAAAATTAAGAACTTTTTAATTTTGTCAAATATCACCCGATAGCTCAAAATAATATCTGAAACCAAAGAGACGCTTTTTATAGAGGCCGTACGGGGAATACTGTAACGCGTTATGACGCTCAAAAAAATCAAAAAATAAATTATTTGGACGTATGTTCCTTATACCCATACATATGTAAGACAGGCAAACTTCTTTTAAAACATCCTAAAATTTACAATGCAGATGATTTTTTCATTTTAACAGGAGATAATTACGAAAATTTTAACGATAACGTCGAGGGTTTGGTTGAATGTGCGATCTTACCACCGCTAAATCTGTTTCATCCCGTACTACCCACAAAATGCATGGGAGACTACTTTTTGGTCTATGCAGGACGTGTATGGAGAAAGTATGAGAAGATAAATGTTCTCACGACGTAAATAAGCGGATGTTAAGAGGTTTCCGATAAACAAAAGAAAGCTTTAAAATTAGGGTACAAACTTGTTCGAATTGATGTAATTTGGCAATACAAAACTGCTAAGTATGACCCTGTTTCGTGGAGTGGTGGTCTGTTTACTGAATATATAGATACTTTTTTGAAAATCAAACAAGAGGCAAGCAGTTGGCCTACCAACGTAAAAAACAGAAAAAAATAATTATATTATTTATTACGAAAAAACAGAAAAAATAAAACTAGATAGAAATAATATTTCAAATAATGCCGGCTTCCAATCTGTAGCCAAATTGTGTTCCAATAGTATTTGGGATAAATTTGGTCAACGCAGAAATCTTTCAAGAACGACCATAGTAAATGATTACAAATCGTTATTGAAGCTGTTATATGATAAAGAAATTCACGTTGAACATTGTCTTCCGGCAAACGATAATGTTATGTACGTCACATGGAGGTCCAAGGACGAAGCGGCACCTTCGTCCCTCTGTACAAATGTAGCTATAGCTGCTTACACCACAGCTAAAGCACGATTAAAATTGTTTTCCTATTTAGAAAATTTAGGCGAAAGAGTGTTATATTACGACACTGATTCGATTATTTTTGTAACTAACACTATAGATCCCGAGGAATATAATCCACCCATAGGATAGTTATTAGGCTAACTAAAAGACGAGTTGGAGGAGTATGGAGAGGGTTCTTTTATAAAAACTTTTGTGTCCACAGGACCAAAGTTTTATGGTTATCGTGTACGTGGCCCAACCGTTGAGACACATGACATATGTAAAGTAAAAGGTATTTGTATCAACTACCAAAATGCGTTAAAACTTAATTTTGATACGATTGCCTCTATGGTTGAGAAAAATTTTTAAATAATAGTGATTACGAAAATGAAGAAAATAAAAATAACGTTATATTAATACTGAACTGTATAATAAGAAAAACTAACACTCATATAGTCGTAAAACGTATCGAGGATAAAACGTGTGAAATTGTCTAAAAAAACGTGTTTTCATTGATGGAAAACAGTCATACCCATTCGGTTATAAGAAAATTAAATAATTTTTAGAAACAATTGA
Organism: Copidosoma floridanum; assembly: GCF_000648655.2. The sequence continues at coordinate 617,409 of NW_019379546.1, forward strand.
AGTATTTATTCGTAACCTTTTTTTATTTTTCCTAGGTTTGTACGATGACTTGCAAGAAATAAACAAGGGAGTTTATATTTGTCCAAGTCAGTTTACACCAAATTGTACTCTGGATTGTAAACACTACCCTGATTTTTAAAAATCTTCGGAAGGATTGGCATGGCACAGAATGCTTCATAGTTTATACGAACTAAAAAATAAAAGAAAAATAAATGAGTTTCATACATTGCTGAAATTTGTACGAAAATTAGAAAATAAAAGCAATATATTACTTAATGTCATTATCTTTGGTAAAATGCGTAAAGCTGTAGGTATTAAATGCAAATCTGATCTAGAAACGGTTTTCCATGAGTAAAAATAATGTCATAAGAAAAAGGTGGAGAGTAGATGGTATCATGATTTTAATACATTTCTAAAGAACATGGTTCTGATATTATAAACATCATAGAAGAAAATGAAATTAAGTCGGTCAAATTTGATATATCTAATAGATACCCAAAAGAGTTTTCAGGTTGGTTGATAGAGAGTTGTCCTATTTATAAGCTTACACGACTTCAACATTTACTGTGCGACTAATAAATTTCTGTATCGAATGAAAAGAAAATATAATTATGTTTTTAAAGGAAAACATCATAGACAACAGACAAATATTTTTAAAACATTTTAACTTTATTTATAAATTCGAATACAAAATGTCAAGTAGCACTAAGAAAGATCAATTTGTTGTGCAAATATGTGTATCGATATCAAATTCCTGTAATTAATAAGTAATAAGACTCAAATTGGTACAAAAAATTTGATTTTCTGGCAAAAATTATTTTACAGTATTTTTCATGATTTTAATCATTATTTTATCAATGTGCCCTCGTAGGAAAAGAAGGTGACGATGATGAAACACGGACTCAACGAGTAAAACTAACAGGTGAGTCACTTGGCCAAAAAGGGTGATGAAATCCAGTAGAATCAACTCTTGCCGTATCAAATATATGTAACATGGTGTTTAAATGAATGGTTATTCTATTTATCGTATCACTGGTAGGAAAAATGTAAAAACTATTATAAATTCATCCTTCGTTACTAAAAAAAGCCCTTGAAGTCTTATTTTTAACTGCTCGACAAAAAAGCATACACGCGAGTTTGGTCCAACGAGAACTATTTAACAACGATATTGGTAAAATATTTCCTAACCCGCATAAGATTGCTCGAGGCGGTAAACTTAACAAACGTTATTCCAACTCATGAATAACTATATAACACTCTATCACAGATTGCGATATATCAAAAGATTCTCCGACATCAATCATTTTACATCTGTTCCCACCTTCTGCTATAAAACGTCTCCATTTATTATTGATATTTATTGTTATATGCATGTGAGGCTGTAAAAACAATATTTTTCCACCCTCAGGTGGTTTTGGGAGGCTGTTACTTCCTCGGGCGAAAAAGCAGTTTTCTGGAACTCGTTCGAAAAGTCTCCTTTACGAACCTCGTTACGTCCCTCGCCTTCGGCTCGGGCCGCAAACCTCTCGGTTCGCAAACAGAGACTTTTCAAACTCGTAGGAAAACTACTATTTCTGCATTATACTGTGCACAAATAGTAGTTTTCCTACGAGTTTGAAAAGTCTCTGTTTGCGAACCGAGAGGTTTGCGGCCCGAGCCGAAGGCGAGGGACGTAACGAGGTTCGTAAAGGAGACTTTTCGAACGAGTTCCGGAAAACTGCTTTTTCGCCCGAGGAAGTAACAGCCTCCCAAAACCACCTGAGGGTGGAAAACTATATTAATTATACATGCCTTCAAATCCATTTGTCTTAACTTTTGTAAAAAAAGGTAAATCTTTTTCTCTTTTTAAGGTTATTGACTTTTGACAAATAATGTCAGATTTTTTTTCACCGTAATATTCTTGCATTTCCGAATCCAAAATTTTATAATCGGAATCCTTGTCAATTAATTTAATGTAGAACGAAGATGGTGTTTAAAAGAACGAGATCCGTAAATTTTTTGTAAGACCCACTAATTTTTTACTGTCACGTTATTTTGTGTTTCGAGGAGACGTCATACTTTATTTCACAGAGCAATTCAATCTTTAAAACTTGTAAGGATATAATCTTTGAAAGAGGAAGAAAATAAAAACACACATAGAACACTTTTCAGGTTTTAGACTGACCTAGTGAGAAAAGCGTAAAACGAGAGATCCCTCTGTTTAGTCAAGCTTAAAAAAAAATTGGATGGGGAGAGGGATAACGCTCCTTAGCTAGAAAAATGCAGATACATGATACGCGCGCGCTCTCTAGGTCAGCTCATTTTCTCGAGGTAAATCAGCTATACTGTTACCCCCACCACCGCCGCTGCTGCCGCTGCCACCACCACCGCTGTTACGAATGAGTTTTTCTTTTTTTAAAGTTTGTAAATTAATACACTTTTATCAAGTCGATTACACTAACATGCGTAGTTTAGTTTAAACAACGCGATGGATACGCACTGGCAGCATCCGTGGACGAGTATGATTTGTGGTCGTACAGGGTGTGGTAAGACCATTTTCGTCAAAAGATTCTTACATTTTATCAATGAATTGTCAAGTGTACGATTCGATAGAACTTTGTTTTACTACGAAGAGTGGCAAGATAGTTATAAAAGTGAAAATTAAAAAAAAAATGGTCAACAAATTGCATTTCGCGAAGGACTACCAAAACCCGAACATTATTCAAATGATCCTCAACGTAAGAAATTACTCATCATCGATGATTTAATGCGTGAATCATCTTACAATGTTATTGTGGATTTGTTCACGAAAGGGAGTCATCATAAAAACGTAAGTGTTATGTTTATAACTCAAAATATTTTTCACAAGTCTACTCATTTGCGTGATATAAGTCTTAACGCTTCGTATATTGTTTTGTTTGAAAATCCTCGTGATCGTGCTCAAATACAACACTTGGCAAGACAAATTGTTTCCGAAGATCCTAAATTTGTACTAGAAGCCTATCAGGATGCAAGATTAAAAGGATATGGGTATTTAATGATCGATTGCAAGCAGGATACACTGGACGAGCTTAGATTTCGTACGTGTATATTTCCTGATGATGAGTATCATTATGTATATTTACCAAAATACGTACACAGTAGCTATACTTGCATCGCTTAAGGTAAAAAATAAAATTTTGCTTAAAATACTGGTCAGTGAGTTTGTATCCTTAGTTTGGTTTGAACGATGAAAGCATCCGCATCACAACGGATGACAGGTCAACACTTAGGTCGCCAAAATGGTCATAGGTCCTCAAACTCGTCGTTTTTTTCAAAGATACCGTTTGAAAAAAGACATATAAAAATATTGGAAGCTCCCAAGCAATTGAAAGAAGATCAGAGTGTTGCATTTTAAAAAAAAGCTGATAAAAAATTAATTCATTGTATTTGCAAGTGTGTTCTAAATATACTAAAAGGTCTTGTTCCTTTGAAAAAATTACAAAAGTCAAAACTTGAAAAATTAAAAAATGTGTTAAGGAAAGTAGTTACTAAGGAGAAGAAGATAAAGAAGGAGGGAGGAGACTTCGACCGTGAAAATTCTTAGAAAAAAAAAATTATTGTACAACAAGGTAATTGATTCTTACTTTTTATACTTTAAGTGGTGTTAAACGCAATTTTAACAGGACCTTTATAAATTTAAAATATTTAAAGTGGTATGGAAAAATAAAAAAAAAATGGTTTTAATTTTAAAAGAACAGCTTGAAAGAATACACAGTGAAAATAGGAAACCTCTCCATGAAGCTGTACTACCTGTTTTTACTGCTACTAACAATTTCTTATCGCAACAAGTTTTACAATCTACACAAACTGTTGGAAACAAACTCAGTCGTTTAGATGATAAAATGTTACAAATTTTTGAATTTAATGTGATCAACGATGAACGTGAAAAATCTAAGAAATATTTAAGAGTCTTACAGAGATACTTTCATTTTATAGACAAAGAAATCCATGCGTATCAACGGAGAAAGAGGAGGAAAAATATGATACAGATGCAAATGATCGAATTAGTAATGATATGATTCTGAAAACTATACCTAAAGCATATCAAAAAAGGCTGAATAACTTTTGAATTATTTAAAAAAGAATGACCATAAAATTAGTTGGAATAGTAAGGGCGTCATGACCATTGATGGTAAAAAAAATACAAGGTTTTAATATTGTTGACTTAATAAATGATGCAGCAAGACGCAGAAAAACAGTCAAATCTGTGGGTAGAAGAAAATTTGGTATTATGTTGCGCGAGATCGTTACTCCTCGAGAGTTTGTAGAAAATGATGACCTGTGGGAGATTCGTAACTTCAATGGAGTTGATAATTTATCAAAGACTCGTAAAAAATTATTAAACTCTAGAGAGAAGATAGACTGTGACCATAACGATATTACCGATGAATTGTCGAGTAAAAACGGCAGTGAAGCATATCAATCGTTTGAGGAAACTGCTATTAAAGAGAATAAAGTTATTAAAAGTAACATCAAAAGTCTATCCAAGATATCTACATACATCTACACCTTTGGATAAGGGAGAGGAAGAAGGAGGTGGACAGTGGTTTAAATTTTTTTTAAATGGACGCGTTGGAAAAACAATACCTTATGCCCAGTCATGAGGCTCGTTTCACAGGGGCTAGAAAGTTAATAAGAATAAATAGAAATGTTTCATCAGATAAAATAAAGGAATGGTTGAAGGGACAAGACGTTTACACGTTCCACAAAACTATTTGACGTAAGTTTCCTTGCCTTTTTTACGATGTCAACGCTTTGGATAATTTGTGGGAGGCTGATCTCATTTAATTGACGTCTATCAAACACTACAACAGTGGTATGTCGTACATTCTTGTTGTAATAGATGTTTTGAGTAAATTTATATGGGCTCAACCATCACGTGATGAAACTTGCCGTAAAGTTACCACAGCTTTTAAAAAAATTTCTCATGATAAAAACTATCAATTTTCAAAAGCAGTCCAAAGCAGTGCGAGAAAAACGTATTCGAAAAAGGCGCCCTGAAATCCTGGAGTGAAGAAATATTTAAAATTGTTGGTTTTGGCAAAAGACAAAATTAATACACATATTATTTGCATGATTCAGATGGTAAAAGTATTGAGGGATTGTTTCACCCTGAGGGGCTTAGTCCAGTCGCTAAAGAGCGAGTATTACAGCAGGAGCACAAAGTTGAAAAAATAACTCGAATTAAAGAAAAGGTAAGAAACAAACAATGTTTTGTTAGTTGGGTGAATTATCCAGAAAAGTTTAATTCTTGAATTTCTGGAAGAGACCTTTTTGAAAGAGAACTGACTTTGAAAGAGATTTTTGAGAGATGGTTCATAACGATTTTATTATAACTTTGCCAAGCAACAGCAGTATAAAATATTTTTCTTATAATACTACAACGAATTTTTCTAATTGATTACCAAAAGAAATCCAGCTGTGTAGAAAATAGGAGGTTGGAATTCCCGAGATTCACGTACCGTGCAGTATTTTACATCTCACTCGAGAGGACGCTTTACTCACTGCACCTGAGAATGAAACAGAATGTCATTTTCAACGTAGCACAAACAACTCGATAAACAGCTTATGTGAAGCAATAAATAACAAATGGATGGATTATATCTCTGAAGATTAAGAAAATCAACATAAGTTAATTTATTAAAAGGACGGTGGATTTGTATTTATTGGTGTACCCACCTTAGAAAACAAAGGAACATTGTTTTTATGTGTAATGAAACATTTTAAAGAAGATGAGGGTGGAAAATTACCCTGGTTATCGACCACAGTTCAACGAATTTTAGGATTTAAAGAAGGAATAATTCATATCGAAAAAGAACGTGCAGAAATGAAGGATGATTACAGAATGTTACTTCACAGTGCCCGATCAACTTTTTATTTACTCTAATATATGTGAACCATGTATTGTTAGCGACACGTTTGCACCTTTATAACACATAGTTAACTTGGATGCTAAAGAAGTTCATTTTAGTAGTACAATCGTTAAGAGGTATACGCCTGTTGCACACGTCCTCCTCCTTAATAATAGATTTCATACAATCGATATAGATATGAGGGACCAATTCGGTAAACCAATAGCATTTGAGTTTGGGACACTGACGGTGGTGTTACATTTAAGGCAAGTGTTTTTTTAGAATCGTAGTACAAAATGAGTTCTTACGATGTATATCATTCTCAGTCCGGTAGTGGAGGTAGAGGTGTCAAGCATGTGTTTACTGGCTCGCATGGGCAGAGGGCTCATGGCTTAGGTTCTTTTTTCACGGGGCTTTTTTGGACAGCTATGCCATATATAACAGAAGGTGCACGCGCTGGTAAAAAAACTTTCCGAGCTAGTGTAAATATAATAAATGACATTGGTCAACGTGAATTGCCATTTACAGATGAATTAACAAATCGTGCAACCGAATCAGGTGTGAACTTGAAACGTAGGGAAAGCTTGTTAGATTAATGGAAGGATCCGAATATAATGCTTTACCATACAAACGTCGAGCGCAGTCTCGTAGCAGAAGCGCTACCCATCACATCTCTACGACTCGTGCTAAAAAGGAAACATCTTGAGTGACAAAGCGTGGACGCAAGAGAAGTATTGTTAAAAAAAAGACCAGAGAAGGGAAAAAAAAGAATAGTAAAAAAATTAAGCGTGTGAACTGTAAAAAGAGTAATAACGGGCAGAAAAAAAAGAAATCTAAAGTGACCAAAATTTTTAGTTAGATATTAATAATGTCTTTTTTGCATAGCTATACTGATCCGTGTCTCAAGAGTGAGTTGGATTCATTTTCTCTTCCTCTTACTCAAACAGCGTTAGAGGCAAGTTGGTGGATTTATTATAAACCTGTTTCATCATTAACCGACAAAAGTCTGATAGAGTTTGTTACAAGCTCTTAATGTGAGGATTATTTTGACCTTGTTCACACAATGCTGAGAGTTAATGTTGAATTAATACCTTACGACAAGGATACAAATGTGGATGTGGCTCTAGTAACCAATTTCTTACACTCTATATGTAATCAAGTAGATGTATATTTTAATCAAAAACTAGTGACCCTTTCTAACAATGCTTACCCGTACCGAGCATACATCGAAACACTATTGAATTACGGACCTGCAGCAAAAACTTCTCACTTTTCCATGAGTCTTTGGGAAACCGATGTAGCTCGTAAAATGGATGAACTACCCGGATCAGGAAAAAATACATCTTTCGCTAAACGTCAAGAGTACATAAAGGATGGTATGACAGTGTACTTAATGGGTCATTTGCATTGCGATGTGTTTAATCAAGACAAACTTTTATTAAATGGTGTCAAAGTTCGTCTACGTCTGGTTCGTTTGAAGGATGCATTTTGTTTGATGGATGCATCTACAAGGAATTATTCAGTCAGTATAACCGAAGCAACACTTTTTGTTCGACGAGTAAAAGTAAGCCCCACAGTTTTAATTGCACATGCAAAGACTTTAGCAAGCACTACTGCAAAATATCCAATCACCCGTGTGGAAGTTAAATCTTGTACTATGCACAGTAGTATTACAGGCGACTGTTAAGAAGACGTAATTCTTGGCCAGTTACTAGAAAGAATAATAGAAGGTTTCGTCAACAACAAAGCTTTTAACGGGGACAAAAAACTTAATCGCTTCAATTGCCAAAATTACTCTATTTAATTTTTGTCATTATACGTTGATGGGGTACAAATTCCGAGCAAACCATTACAACCCACTTTTACAGGAAGTGAATCTATGTACGTTGAATCTAATCAGATATAATTTTCTGGCTCTGGAATACATTACATGAACGAGGGAAACAACATACACAGAAAAGATTATCCACAAGCGTATTGTCTTTTTGCATTTGATCTTACACCAGATTTGTCCGCGCACTTTGCAGGTCATTGGAATTCAGTAAAAAATGGGTTTGTCAGAATAGAACTACGCTTTGAGACGCCTTTGACAAAAACAATAAATTGTGTTCTTTACTCAGAATTGGACAACGTGTTATAAATAGACTCAAACCGTCAGATAAATGTGGATTTCAACGCCTAAAAAGACTTTTTTTTCTCTCATTTTATAACCTCCCTTGTACCACCACTACCACTGCTAACCTTCATCACTTCTCTTCTTATATTCACTACCACTTCTTAAGTGCTGTAACAAACCTTTTTACCTTATCTCGTAATCTCCAATCTTCCGTCAAACGATCAGTATGCCACGTATCATTTAAGACAGTGGACGTGGCTGCTTAAAAAAATCATGGAAAAAGTTAATTTCATCGTAAATATTCAAGCATTTTACGATAAAAATGGTGATTTTTTACCAGAAGAAATCATGGTAGTGGGTGTCAACTGTAAATTTAGTTCACATTGGATTATCAAACCGCCCTACAACACTACGGAATTGACGTCAGGACTTTTAGCTAGAAATAGTTATTTACCGTGTTATTTTCATGGACTCAAGTGGTTTGATGGTGAAGCTAATATGGAGGATGTATATAGGGCTATACGTTACATAGCAAGAAGTGCTCTTCACATTTACGTTCGAGGTAATCAAAAGAAAAAATTACTAGTAAAAAATTAGGGTCATCAAATAATAAATCTTGAAGAGTACTCTTAGAAATCTAGAAAAAGCGGGGACTCTACTGCGTCTGTGTACACCGAAATAAGAAAAGATGAATTTACTACTAATACAAAAAGCACTGCAGCGTTTTCTAACAGTGACAGTCGGGGTATTTCAAGCAGACAAGCTGCCGTTTGTTTGGACGAGACCGTGTGCCCTTGTAGCTAATACGGATGAGAGCACAAGACCTGGAGCGCATAAGGTTGCCTTCTATGTCAATACCAGCGGACACAGAGTTTTCTTTGACAGTTATGGGTTGCCACCTGCTGTCTCACACCATGTTGATCGACTTAGATGAAACTGTATTAGTTACGAGTGGAACGTACAACAATCGCAGAGTATTGACTCTTGAGTGTGTGGTCATTTCTGTATCGATTTTTTGTTTTTTATGTCTCATAATTATACTTTGGGTATGTTTTGTTGAACATTTTCAAGAACTATATTAACTTATGATGGAATAAGTGTAACTTTCTACAATAAAATTACTAGACGTAAGAAACTAGGAAATGAGCGCGTTATATCCTCAACATGTAACCGAAATTGTTAGTCTAAAAATATTTTACTTTAATTATTTTTAAAATATTGATCTTGCGTTGAAACATATCAAAAAAAAATTAGACATCTTGCGTTCTATTTATCACTTACATTGTATAAAACTATAAGCTGTTAGATTAACAATACAACTTATCAGTAATAACTTTACCTATATGTAGTAATATTATTTCACCATACATTTTATACTATAAACAATTATCTTAAGTTTTAACATTCTTTTTTTATGTGTATCACTGAATATCTCGTTATAAATAAATTTTAACAACCCTATTTCAAATAACTTCATTATTTTCACCTCTCCACCCCAACTCCAATGCCTACCAGATTTTAAAAACCGCGCCACTCCTCGAAGACCCAAAATTCCCCAGCTAGAGACCCCGCTCCTCCCCTCCTCCAACAGCACGACCAAACACTCACCCTGGGTCTGACTGCCGGGCCAGACGGTGACGTCAGAGGTGTCTGGTAATTGCTCACCCTTACTACTCATTTTGTTTTTCAAAAATTCGGTACTTTCTAAGGCTGCATTTAAGATTTTATCCTAGTAAAATTTTAATAATTTTCATTTTTTTTATACTTTGAGACTCGATAAGCACGTTCACTTGCAGGATGTTGTGCTGACAAAATTGCCCTCTTGGTACATAGGTGATCAAAATTTTGAACGTTAACGCAAGCTTTTTTTTAACTAATAGAACTAAGTAATTCTGTTTGAAAACTATCATTTATAGCCTGATATTTATTTACATTTATCATTTATTTTAAAATCAAGCGCAGAGCCCACCGAAATCTCGTTTTAGTAGTTTATCAATATCAGTAGCGATGGGTTTCTGAACATTATTTTCGAACGATTTATGCGAATCAGGTGTATAAAAAATACATTCTAACTTAGTTAGAGTGCTTAACTTCAATATTCTCCGTATTATTTTTTACTGCGACAAATTATGCTACTAAAACTGTATTAATTTTGAAAGCATGCTGCTAATTTAAAATTTCTGGCTTATTTAAAACGTACTTTTTTTTTGTAGATCTCAGAAATTTGACCACATCCAAGTGCTTGCTATTAATAACAATGACAGTTCTTATACGATCCCGAAACGCACTATCGAGTTCTTTTCATACCACAGCAGCATCATCGTAATTATGGTTTAATGTAGTAGCAAGACCATAACCTTAAATTTCTAAATTTTAGAAAAATATTTTTTTTAAAGTTGGTATGAGACACTCAATGTTTAATAATTTTTGCTAAATATGCGATTACAACCTCCCAGTTTCAAAATTGTTTTTGATGCTTTTAAGTACTATCACACTATTATCAACTATATCTTTAATATTTGTTACATTCTTACCATTCAACAGTAGTTAATGTTCTTGTCGCACTGTCTTACAGAAAATAATAAGATTTTTCATACAGTCAGCATAAGCAGGAATATCAGAAAGTCACTTCATGATGCAAACATTGATTGTAACCGTCCTCAAAAATTACTACGGTGCTTTGATATATGCTTTAAGTCATTTGATTTCGTAAATAAAAGCGCTACCTCGTGGTGGTGCAATAAATGATCGTACCATAATTCACGGATAGGGTATAAAAAGAGATCATACGTAAGCATTAAAATCAGTTGGCTGTTAGCTGTTCTAGCTTCAAGATGGAAAAGTACGTGATCAAAATTCTAGGATTTCAGACAATTTTTAACGAATTCATCTTTAAAGAGGTAGCAATTCTACCTTTAGAAAAAGAAGATTCTACACCAACAGTACTTCTTCTTGAGCCACCTTCCCCCTACTTCTAGGGTTAGTTAAGGCCTGAAAAGAAACGTGAAAATCTATGGTTAGAACGCGATAACCATGGTCTCATTTGCCCTATAAAGATTTAATCGTCACTTTTCAGTCTATTAATAGAGAAAATGACGTAATTTATGTCAAAGTACTTGAAAAAACGAGATGCTTTTGTCAAGTGCTCCTCAATAGGTCTATAGTTCATGAAATAAAATGTTTAATATGTGACGTGGTAGCTGAAGCTATCACGTCACTATATACCTATATTTTGGGCGAGTCATTGGCGGCTACCGAGTCCTATGATACTGTATATGTTTTACATATGTATCGTTTTACAACACATTCTTAATGTGTGTTCTCGGTGCCGTGAACTACGAGCCAGAGGAGAGAGAAGGACCGAAGACCAGAAAAGGGATTAAAAGAGTGTGTGGTATAATTGGGTGAGCATGTGTGTAGGGTAGAGAAGGAGAAAGAGGCGAGGGCCCGACACACGTCGGAGAGGTGTGAGCACCGAGCGGCCGCGTCAATTCCCTATTTTTGGAAACCTCCAATAATTTACCGGTTTTTAGGAGTGTTAGAGATTTTTCGTCTTCACGAGAGGGGCGCGCGCATCTGTTCAAGTGCACTGGCATAACGCATCAGTACCGCGGGAGCCATCAAAGAGAGCAGAGTCAAGGAGAGTTGTAGCAGCCAAGATCGAGAGAACGCGAAAATTGGGACGAGTATCCGCGAGAGACATCAGAGAGAGCAGAGTAGGAAATAAAAGCATTGGTGATAGATATGGAAGTGATAGGGCAGAGGAAGGGATTGAGAAGAGTGAAGTCGAGGTCGAGTGCAACGAGAGAGAGCAGCTGAGGCTAGGGAAAAGGGGAATTTGCGAGAGACCATCGGACAAGGGCCGCGCGCAGAGAGAGAACGGCCGAGCCGTCCGGACGAGTGAGACGAGTTCCAGGTAGTCGTACCTTATAAGGATAACCAGGAGGTAAGTGTGCTGTAAATAGTGCACCGGGTGGTATACGGGATAGTGCTGGGACGATCCGAGTGGGCGCGGGTGAGTGTGTGTAGGCGTGGAAAAGGGGGTGTAGTGGTGGGTAGAGGCGGTGTCAGGGTGTAAGGCACTAGAGAAAGGTCGAGAGACAAGAGGTGTGAGTGGGATTGTGTGCGTGCGTGTGCGTGTGAGTGAGAGATTTAGGTACGGGTCATCGCCAACTGAATAAAGGTTAAGGCCGGAGGAGGACGACCAGGAGTTGCTCACCCCAGGACATCCACCTCGAGGACAGTGGATATATATATCTACTTATACAGAGATATACAAATACTTGGTTATACAATTTTGAGAGGGAAAGAGAGAGAGAGAGAGAGTGAGAGGTGGGACTTGTAAAGAGTAGAGAAGGGAGAATAAATAGCGCACGCGCTGTGAAACTGATACCAGGGAGTTATTTTTTTGTAGTTGGTGCCCCGAAGTCCCCTTCTAGTTTTCTTTTCAGGAGTGTTCGGCGTTCCCGAGCCGAGTACCAGCGGCAGACCTCCCGGAGGAGAGGAATCCAGTGGAGAGGGACGAGGAGGAGTAAGTAAGCGAGTTTTGTGAGGGAATTCGGGACGGCTGTTTATTCGGCCGAAAAATTCCTTGTCATAAATAAATAATCTATGAAAAATAAAAACTAAAGGACAATTTTCTCTTCCCTTGGTTCATTTACTTCTTTGAAGAGTGTTTGTCACTTTAACAATTTAATATACATCATGTGACATATACACATCCTTCATTTAGATTAGCCTACTTTGCTGTAAAGAATGTTACAGCTACACAAAAAAGTATATTCGAAAGAGTGAGGCTGAACAGATAAGCTATTCTTGATATAAAGTTGAGGTATAAGTATTTAAAAAAAAAAAATAAAAATTATACCAAGTAATCTATTTTACTCAGATATTTTTAAGTGTTTCATCGATTATATAAGAAAATGAATTTTGACAACAGGAGTACTGCTGTGGCAACACTACTGTAAGCATAAATAATAAATGCGTCATAAAAAAAGTACATAAAGAAAACAAGTGGTCTTCTTGGGATGTTAAGACCCTTTGGACCAGTTTTTACTAATATTTATAACCTTATAAAAACAATTCTTGTGTAGAAAAACAGTCAACATCTACTTTTTAGTGACCAATTGAGCTGGTATGTCTCTACTATGACGTAAAAATATGTACAAAGCTAAGATTGTAAAAGTAAAAGTGTTGTATATAAGACGAAGCATATTTATTGGTTTTTTTCAAACCAAAAACCTTTTAAAATATGACTAATCATCTCATGACATTCAAACAGTGCGAATGCATATTTTTTATCTACCATTTAAAAAAATGTTTGTTCAACAGTGTTATATATTGCAAGTTGAAAAAATGGTTAAACTAGTAACAATAAAAGATTGCCCTTTTTAATACCAATAATAAGAGGAGAGTTTATGTTACCAATTTTGGAATACAATATGTACCAGGAGAGTTGGCTTAAGTAAAACCAGGTAAATACTCACCCATATATATTCTATTGAAAACCAGAAGACTACAATTGATGGTAGTGATTCCGGAAAAATTAGAAAGTACAGAAAAATAAAACGGAAGAAATGGAGAATGACAGTGATTTTTATATTGATTGTGACAGTGATTTTAATATTAACAGTGACAGTAATCTTAATATTAACAGTTACAGTAGTTTTGATATTAACAGTGATAGTGACACTATAGCTAGCCAAGATCTTTCAGTTTTTATAGACATGTATAGTTATAATGTGAGAAGTAATAGATGTAAACATTGTTATATGTAATTAATAGATGTAAAAACACAAACCACATTCATTGGTGTTAACTTTTTTATCCACATCCTCGTTAAGAAACTTTACTCAGCTATTTCATATAAGATGCTGACATCTTAGCACGAAGAGCTATTCAATTGGTTTTCAGTATATCTCTGACTACCGCAAAGGGAAATAAGACATCCTATACCGATCCAACTAAGGAAAAGCTAGTCTGACACAATTAGAACTTACCGGCATTTGTAGCGGGATCATTGATAAGTTAGGGTAATAGCACGGCTGATCTACGATCTCTTACACGCACGAGCGGCACTCTTCCTCAGTGGCAGCTACCCACTCGGAGAGGGGAGCCCCATGCCCTCACGCTACAGCTCCTCTCACAGTGAGGAAAACCCCTTACGCTTCACCTCCTCCCCTAGAGGAAAAGGGGGAGGTAAGCCAGAATCCTTCCAGTCTATCAACTAATGTGTATAGACACTAGGTCTAAACTTAGGTAATATATTGGACCGTTCTGATACAGGTTTTCCACAATTTTTTTTACAGGGAATTCCCTTGATTTTTTCGATCAATAGAATTTGTCCTTACGAATGTATAGCGGTTCTGAGGTTAAGAATTTGGTTGAAGAATGAGTCACCCCTACTTTCTCCCATTTCTCTTTCCTTTCTTTCGCAAATGCTGAGTACCTGGAGTGGTGTCTGTAGGACAGAGCCGAATGTATAGCATTGTAATATACACAATAGGTTGAGGTTGTGTTAGAATCTATTGTGGCAATTTAATTTGGTAGTTACTAATAAATAATAAAGTCGGTGGCCTTAAATATGTAGAAAATACGTTTTGATTTCTATTTTTACCACAACAGTTATAACTAAAAAACGAAAGTTCTTGGGTTTGAGAGCTTATTTTTAGTAATGTTACCTGTTATACTTGTGAGCTAATTTCATTTAAACCACGCCCAGCAGTGGTTTTTTTCTACTCAAAAGAATGACCAACGCTAGTGCCAAGATCAGAAAAAGTGAGATTGAAAACACTTAGCTTAAAATAATAATAGATCACTGAAACCTCTGAGTGATGTGTAGTCAAAACTTTTTTAAGATCTAAGTTGACACTACAAGCTGTTGGGTTATTTAAAGATTTTTATTTTTCAGACTTCACTAGCCTAGGGGCCTCTGATTTATTAAGCAAATGGTAGTCGTAGATAAGCTGCTGCTTCATTTTTTTCTCATTTGCTTGAAAGCTTAATAATCAACAGACCTGGAAAAACTATATAGGCTAAATTAGTAAAGAAATTTGGTGGAATCAGGTAACGCATCGATCTATTTCCTTGCACTAAAAAATTTAACACAATAGTTTTCATAAAATAATGTGCATCTCTCTAGAATAATCTCTGGATTCAAGGGCACCTGCAAAGCATCGTCGAAGGAGTCGTTGAGCCTACCTTGGTCCGATGCATATAAGTAGCAAATGATACTTCTTCTACCTTAGGCACATCGCCACCCAAAAATGCCTAAAGTAGGAAATAGTAGTTTTCCTACGAGTTTGAAAAGTCTTTGTTTGCGAACCGAGAGGTTTGCGGCCCGAGCCGAAGGCGAGGGACGTAACGAGGTTCGTAAAGGAGACTTTTCGAACGAGTATCGGAAAACTGCTTTTTCGCCCGAGGAAGTACCAGCCTCCCAAAACCACCCGAGGGCGGAAAAGTACTTTTTGTACAATGCCATTACGTTGTAAGTAGTTGGTCAGCTAAAAAAACATTTTGTTTTGTTGGTTTTCTTATGATTTTTTGACTCGTTTTGACTATTGTTAATACTTATTTCAATATTTTTTGAAAATTTAAAAAAGCTAACGAAATATTCGTAAGAGTTATATTTTTCGTTTCAAGAGAAGCACTTAACATATGATTTGAAATACTTTTGAAGTAGCCTTATTTCGTCGAAACTGAGAGTTTACCCAGTAGTAAATAATTGAAAACTTGTTTAGTTAAAAAGTTCAGTACAAAAAATTATTATTATTTTTAACCAACAGTTAAAAATATGGATAAAATATTTCAGACATTTTTTGTTAAAGTTAATAATTCTTGAATCTAACTTGTAGTGTCTTTTAAATCTGTGAACAATATTTTTATTATAACTATAATAATTTCAAATAAGTGTAAAAAAATGGGTGGCGTCACATGTGACGCATCGCAGAAGTGAGAACTTCCAAAACACGTAAGTTTTTATGTTTGGTCTATCTATTTGTTAGTCCACAGTTTCTTGTTTTTTAAATAATTTTTAAGGTTATTGTTGCGAAAAAATCGTTACCCTACNCGATTTTGCGTTTTTTAAATAATTTTTAAGGTTATTGTTGCGAAAAAATCGTCCTACATATTGGTAAGAATTTTACAATATTCTATAGTTTTTCAAAAAACTTTCCACCTCGATTTTATATAGAAATATTAAAAACACTTAAATATTATGTTATGTCTTCAAATATTTAAACACCCTATTTTTTGTGTGCCACGATATTTTTTTCCTTTTAAAAACTCTATAAAACTTGCTATTTTTGCTCTTTTTTTCTTTCCAAGATATAGCGTACTTTTAAATTTTTGAAGGTTATGTGCACGCATAACCATAAAAAGTCATTTGTGCATTATTTTTACTCTGTACTGAATGTTATATAACTTTTCCCTATGATTTTCCCTCTTTAATCCATGAAGGTACATCAAAAACACTCAAAATTGAGGTTATTTTGTTTCATAACTCAACGCCTTTCTTTGCGTGCGGTACGACATTTTTGCTGCCTTTAAAAAACCCGCAAAGTTCGTTATTTTTTCTGTATCTTGTTCACTTTTGAAGATATCGCGTATTTTGTAATATTTGGAGATTATATGCACGCATGGCTATGGAAAGTCGTTTCTGCATTGTTATTATCCTGTACTGAACGTAATATAACTTTTTTCATGATTTACCCCCTTCATTTTATGAAAGTACATCGAAACTGCAGGTTATGTCTTAAAATAACACAACGCATCTCTTTGTGTGCGTCCCGATATTTTTCGAATGCTTAGAAAACGCAAAAAACTCGTTGATGTTGCTTTATCTGACTTCCTTTTAATACAAAAGCATATTTTGTAATATTTGGAGGTTATATCATATGATTAAAACCCGTTTGATCAATACTGGCTATCTGCATTAATCTGCCATACATGCAAATAATATTTGTTAATGTTTTTAATCAAAATAGAAATATTAATTAGTGTATGTACCATAAATATAAACTACTATATTCTATACACATGGGTGCAGGCAAACATTTACACTGTAACACACTTGCGCTTTAACAGTCAAAGGTACACACACACACACATTATATATGTACACTTTCATGGTTGCATGGTTGCATTCATGATGGATGCAACTTGCATCCATAATTATGTTTTTGTAAACAAGTTATACACACATATATACTTGCATACTGCAAGGTGTAGGTGCACACACACGCGAGCTGAGTCACATGGGACCTCTTCCTCTCCTTTTCCTTTCCTTTTGAAGGAGGGAATTGCGCAAGTTGTAAGTGCACAGGTTGGCCGCAGGTACACTGCCGGAAAAAAAAGAGAAGCAAAGGGGGAAGCAAAAGTAAAGGGGTCGAGGCTGAAGTGAGTCACAGGATGCCTAAGCGGAATCGAAAAAAAATCGGGAGCTCAGCATCGGAGAGCCAGTGAGTAGGAGCTACCCGTCGGAGAGCGAGGCAGTGAGTCCAGCACTCACACGATCGAGGGGGTAATCCCTGGTCCATGGTTGTCTAATAATCAACCAAGTGGTGCCCTTGGATCTGCTGAGCTCGAATGATGGAGCTTTCCTTGGTTTTTTATATAGCGTCTTGTTAGTTGTTTTCTTTCTTCGTTTAAGTTACCGGCTTGTAATTGCTTCTTCTCTGCGTTTTCCGTGTAATTCTTGCTCCATGTCCTTTTTTGCGTTAATGCGCTCATTAGCTGTGTGTCTCTACGCCCGTGTGGTTACGATCTGACGATTATTTTGTGCACATTACGTAATTTAGTGAGTCTGCTCGATTTTTTATTCTAAGAGCCGCTGTGCATTATAATTGCGTTATAATGTTTTGTTTTTTGCGTCGCCAAACCGGCCAAGAAGACAGTGTCTGCCTTCTTCAATTTATTGTTAAAGCTTTAAGTGATTTTTCTTTTGTTTGTTTACGAATATCCTAAAAGCACTGACACGTTAGAGCGCCTCGTTATTTTATAAGGATCTTGTTTACAGGACTAAACCCGTAAACGTGGCGTGTGTTGGATTTGATTTTCCTTTTTTTTTGTGTCGCACAGACATCGTCACGCACTCATTCATTATTTTCTTTGGGTTGATTCAACGAGCAGCGGCGCTGACTTTGTACGTATCGTTTTAGCATACGCCGCATCATAACAATATCAAGTTCACCTTACAGTCGTTGTCATACGCGAACAGTTTATACTTAAATTCTCGGAACTCACCTCCGACGACTTTTATTTTTTTTTTTTGCGTTCGGCCATGCGACCTACTCGAAACTAGTCCTGCGCCGTATTTACTATAATATTTATATTTCTGCGTATTCTTCTTTTTTTTGCGTGTAGGTACATTTCAGCCTCATCATATTACGTACGACAGGCCATAAATCTCTTATCTTTCTCTAGCGTGAACGAATTGATAAGCTGGCTATCACGTTTTGACAACTGCATACGATTTATTCGAATAACGAATTCACGAACAATTTTGCTATTATTTTTATTATTTTTGTTTCTTGTATATTTTCATACTTTGCATGTAGATACATTTTTTACCGCACTATGTTGTGCGTTACAGGCCATATGCCTCTTGTTTTTCTCTAGCGCGGCAATTTCGTTAACTGGCCGTTACTTTTTGATATTTGTATGCGATTTTTTCGAATAATGAATTAACACACATTGTTGCTATTATTCTTATTATTCTAGTAATAAATTATAGTTGAATCGTATTTATTCCGTTTTTGTTGTGATACTATATGTGAACCTCTGTCCTTACCACCCACACTACTTTTTCATATAAAAGAGACCCTTTCAATATATAGAAACTACACAGTAACATAATACTGCATGGCTATAGAAATATGCATAACACTAGGGCGGAAAAGTACTTTTTGTACAATGCCATTACGTTGTAAGTAGTTGGTCAGCTAAAAAAACATTTTGTTTTGTTGGTTTTCTTATGATTTTTTGACTCGTTTTGACTATTGTTAATACTTATTTCAATATTTTTTGAAAATTTAAAAAAGCTAACGAAATATTCGTAAGAGTTATATTTTTCGTTTCAAGAGAAGCACTTAACATATGATTTGAAATACTTTTGAAGTAGCCTTATTTCGTCGAAACTGAGAGTTTACCCAGTAGTAAATAATTGAAAACTTGTTTAGTTAAAAAGTTCAGT
>NW_019379546.1:640894-694144 GCF_000648655.2 Copidosoma floridanum
CATACAAAGTCGCTTTTTTATTCTTCAACTGTGGTCCCTGAAACTGGACTGATGGTGGCATATGCCCTGTTCTCGCAAGTTTGATAGTTATCTTCGGAAGCTGCTCTATTTCTTCGTCGCGCTCTGAAAGCTCGGGTTCATCATTATCTACATGTGTGTCCGGCGCCTTTGTCCGATTACTCTTCTTGCGGGCTCTCCTGCCTTTTCTTGTGCAATTTCCGCTCCGTTGTATCTGAGTGTCATCTTGCTCTGTCGTATATCTTTAAAATAAACAGAGAAATTTTTTAAATCAAAAAAAAATTAAATTACTGAAAAATGAATGTATTGTTATTTGCGATTTTTTTAGAGAATTATTCTTTTATAATTCAAAATTCTGTACAAGGTATTCACTGGAATAACGATCAAGTGACGACACATCCAATTTCTATTCATTACAAAAATGATAGAAACGAATTGCAGCTCAAAAGTTTAGTAAGTATGTCTGATTGTTTATGACAGGACACAATCGTAGCCCATATTTTTCGAAAACAATTAGTACAATTTATAGAATTAAATTAATTAAATTTAAAGGGGGTAAAACAAAATGAAAAATGGACAGTAAAAAAATTTAAAAAATTTTTTTAACCTCTTACAGCACTAAAAAGATTTTAAATTATTAGCTGAGTAGCACTTTTTTCCGACTCACATGGAAAAAGGCCATGCGATGGACTTGAGGGTACTTTAAAAAGTTTTGCAGCTAGAGCTAGCCTGCAAAGGGTAAATAACCCTATCCGTACATCCAAAGAGTTATTCGACTGGGCAACAGAAGCATTGCCGGATATAACGTGTTGTTGTTCGACAATTAATGAATACAAACTGAAAGAAAAACAATTGTCAGAACGTTTCCAAATAGCTTTAACACTAACAGGAACTTTAAAATATCATTGTATTAATCCGACTTTTTTACAATTTAAAGCAAAACAGTTTTTATTTTATGAAAAAACGGATATTGTAAAAATTTTTAAACAGACAATGTAAACATTGCCTTATTTTTAAATATTGTATTTATTATTATATTTCAAACATTGTTCTTATGAACTAATGCATTATCGAAATCTGAATAAAAAAAATTCTTTTTCAAGAATGTTTTTTATTTATTTATATTTATGTATTTTATACATTCTTTTCTATCTTCTTGGCTTATAAAATATGTCTTATATTAAAAAAAAATGAAATACTCACTTGTATTTAAGAGATAAACGGCGATAAAAACAAGAATATAAGCCGTAGAATGTGACCCACGTGTCGATGTGACGTATGGTGCTAAATTACTTAATTTTTTTTCTTACAGTAAAAATTACTTCTCCAACGTTTTTAAAAGCGTATCCGATAGAAAATTTGACTCAGAATACAATAAAAAAAGTAAAAAGTTGATTCACGGGTGGGGTCACTGTCTCACGGGCTTGTAGATGCTAGAAAATGTTTTAGATAATTAAATGATGTAACAATAAATTCCACCAAAAGATAGCCTCGTGCAAAGCTATTAAACCGAGTTAAATAAAAGTATTATCTGATTTTTTATGCGTATTTCGGAAAATCGATTACATAGGATATTCCAGAATTAAGCAGGTTTATACAACTGTTTCACTTTATATTTCAAAAAAATTAATATTAATAAAACTATACAAGCAGAGTGCAGGAAGTTGCTCAAGAATATTTAATATACTTCCATCCAATTTATGCATACCACGTATTTTGATCTATATTTCGCAAATTTGGCATGCGAAGACGTAACTGAACATATTTAACAGAATATTTAAATGTATTTAAAAACTTACTATTTCCATATATGTGCCACAAACTTTTTAGACAGATCTGTAAAGTTTCTTATTCATTATTTGATTAACGCATTTCTATGTATGATCAGAAGACTCTCTATTTCCCAAGCCAGGCGACTTGGAAAACCTATAGTGGTCGTGTCGTTAACTAATAAAAACATATAGAATTTGTTTTCACTGTGACATTGTAGGTCTTAAAAAATTATGGTTTATTTCCTCTTTTTTTTTTGTATGTGAGTATAGTCGTATCTTTGAAACACTCTGTACTTTTCTAGCTTAGAGATCTTTGTGTGCCCTAAAAACATACATAAATATTTAATGTAATAAATTGCAGTAAGATCTGTTGTTTCTA
This sequence comes from Copidosoma floridanum, assembly GCF_000648655.2. The sequence continues at coordinate 643,064 of NW_019379546.1, forward strand.
AGCTGGAATAAGGCAGTAAAAAAATTCTAAGTTTCTGGGCTCTTTAGGTCTGATTTGTCCCTGGTGAGACTACTTTGGCGTGAGGCTAATTAATTTTACACGAACATCGTTCTCTGTTATGGTTTATTGATGTAATATTTTATTTAATTATGTGATGATTAACAAAATTTTTGTACAAAGACATTTGTATTGCCACAGTACAAACTGCATTAATGAAAAAAAGAAAAATGCTGATACTAGAGGAGTCATTGAAGACGACAAAAGAGGGAAACACGGCAACCAGACGTTCAAGTATCTGGACGATATAATAAGAAGCGCACAGGAGCACATAAAAAGCTTTTCAGTCGTCGATTCGCACTACTGCAGGAAAAACTGTCAAAGGCTAACAGGTTTTTAAATAATTATAGTTTATATTCCTATTTTTTTTGTGTGTACGTACACTCGTGTCTTTGAAAACCTCTATACTTTTCTAGCCTAGCGGTCTTTGTGTGCCCTTAAAACGCATATAAATATTTTGTGTATCAAATTGCAGTAATATCTACTGTTTTTAAGCTAAAATAAGACGGTAAAAAAATTTTAAGTTTCTGGGCCTTTAAGGCCTGATTTGTCACTCATGAGGCTATTTTGGCGTAAGGCTAGTTTGAGCTCGATTGGTAAACCTGAAAAATATAAAATAAAAATTTTTTTACTTTATTGTACTAAATAAACTACCCATACTTTGCGAATACACTTGCTTGTACTATGGTTACTTAAAACATTTTACACGAACATTGTTCTCTTCCTACTGGTATGGCTTATTGATGTAATATTTTCTTTGATTATGTGATAATTAAAAAACTTCCATACATAGACATCCATATTGCCACCTTACAGACTGCATTAAAAAAAAAAAAATAATGCTGATACTAGGAAAGTCATTAAAGACAACAAAAGAGGGAAACATGGCAACTGGCCGTTTAAGTATCTAGATGATATGATAAGAAACGAAAAAAAACACACAAAAAATTTTCCAGTCGTCACTACTAGAGGAAAAACAGTCAAAGACAATACCTTCAATAATGATTGTCTCTAACTCAAATGTACCACATGTATCAGAGAGACATTGGAAGGGAGATTGGTACAGACAAGCTTGTCAGCAAGCACAAATACTGTGATATTTTTAACACTGACTTTAAGTAGGTACAGTTTTTAAAACCGAAAAAAGACTTGTAAGTAGTTGTGGTATACGTGAAAGACATATGATAATATTAATACTGATATCAAAATACTATTTGCTTTTAACAACTTTCGAAATATCTAATAACCGTAGTGTTTCTGTAACTTTGTTATTTTCGTCGTTAAATCTCGGTATTAAATGCTGTCATTACAATTTTTCATTAATGCAGTTTGTACTGTGGCAATACAAATGTCTTTGTACAAAAATTTTGTTAATCATCACATAATTAAATAAAATATTACATCAATAAACCATAACAGAGAACGATGTTCGTGTAAAATTAATTAGCCTCACGCCAAAGTAGTCTCACCAGGGACAAATCAGACCTAAAGAGCCCAGAAACTTAGAATTTTTTTACTGCCTTATTCCAGCTTAGAAACAACAGATCTTACTGCAATTTATTACATTAAATATTTATGTATGTTTTTAGGGCACACAAAGATCTCTAAGCTAGAAAAGTACAGAGTGTTTCAAAGATACGACTATACTCACATACAAAAAAAAAAGAGGAAATAAACCATAATTTTTTAAGACCTACAATGTCACAGTGAAAACAAATTCTATATGTTTTTATTAGTTAACGACACGACCACTATAGGTTTTCCAAGTCGCCTGGCTTGGGAAATAGAGAGTCTTCTGATCATACATAGAAATGCGTTAATCAAATAATGAATAAGAAACTTTACAGATCTGTCTAAAAAGTTTGTGGCACATATATGGAAATAGTAAGTTTTTAAATACATTTAAATATTCTGTTAAATATGTTCAGTTACGTCTTCGCATGCCAAATTTGCGAAATATAGATCAAAATACGTGGTATGCATAAATTGGATGGAAGTATATTAAATATTCTTGAGCAACTTCCTGCACTCTGCTTGTATAGTTTTATTAATATTAATTTTTTTGAAATATAAAGTGAAACAGTTGTATAAACCTGCTTAATTCTGGAATATCCTATGTAATCGATTTTCCGAAATACGCATAAAAAATCAGATAATACTTTTATTTAACTCGGTTTAATAGCTTTGCACGAGGCTATCTTTTGGTGGAATTTATTGTTACATCATTTAATTATCTAAAACATTTTCTAGCATCTACAAGCCCGTGAGACTAAAAAATCCTTGAAAAATTGGAACATCATAGTCCTATGTATTATAAAATAAATTACATTTTTATTCTTAGTGGCACAAAGCTTTTACAAAAAGATATAAAGATTTTATATCGATTATTGGAAATATCCGTATTTTCCGCATCATTTTAAATGACCTTTTTGTTAAAAGGTTTTTAGCAAAAGTTTTTTTACAAATAACTAGGGGCTACTTTATTGCATTTAACATCCTGGTAACGAGATACGACCAGATGTGAGTTCAAACAAATTGAAAATTATCGAGTTAAATAATTGCACTAAAAATAAAAAAGTATGTAACGTACTAACAGTGTTTAAAAACATGTTTTGTCAAACAGAAACTATTCTGGTTGTAAATGGCAGTCAATACTTATAAATAGCTTTGGTCTTGGTGGATCTTTTGATTTCAAATTTTTTTTCGCTGTAATCATCAGATTGTAAAGTTATACAGTTTTTTAAGCACACCTGTTGCTTATTAATAATAATTAAACTCCAAAATCGATGGAATGCTTTTGTGTGGTCATGTGTTGCATCAGTTAGCTTTTGAGAACAACCAAGACGACATGTGCCAACAGATTGCACTGCTTTTGCTACTATATGTCGTCTTGGTCCTTGTCCAGCAATACCTTTGGAGTGAGCTTTTTTAATTAGTTTACAATCCACTTGTTTTCCCACCTTTGTCGTTTTTTAGAAACATTCTTATACTGAGAAAAGGATTTTCTTGCTATCAACGTACATGTATGTTAACAGAAATTTATTTTTGCATGTTTCACATAACTTTTTCAATATTAACTGTTACAAACGGCATGTTACGGTAGCCTATTACCTACCACTTTTAACTTTGATTTCCTTAAAAAAAAACGTATATCATAGAAAAACTTTTTTTCATTCAGAATAAATAATAAAAAAATATTTCTACTACCTTGGTCTTTGAGATAATACAGTTGCAAGTTTAAAGCTATAACACAATTTACAATGGGATTTTTTTAATTTAGGCAAAAAGAGCTACTTAAGTAACTAAGAAAATTCTGAGGAGTATACGGTTAAAAAATTATCATTTCGTACTATTTTATACAATTTTTAAACTGTTGAGTCACCAGTAAAAATACAAAGTAGTGAATCATTTAACAATTGTCATGTAACTTGTCTGCTGCATAAAAGAATATCTCAAATATTTGGCAACAGAGCAGCCGCATATACATAGCCACATGCAAGTGTGTGTGTATAGCAAATAAGTGATGACTTTGACGTGCTGATTGACACTGTGGCTATATCACAGCAGAACGTGATAATATAAGCCTTTTCTACAATTATGTGTTATACACATTTTGAATGCACTAACAGATGATGTATTATAGATAGGGTTGTGGGTGATAGATTACCTTAATAGTCAACATGCTATATTGACTTTGAACCTGCACGCTGCGTCACGTCCGATGGCACCACGCGGGCTACATATTATACGTAAGTTGATTGTTAACATATGAAGTTAATTACTGACAAATTCTTCTCTCAGTGTAATAGCATGTTTTTGTCAGGTAACTTTTCTTCTGAAAAATTTTGGTTGCTTTGCTGCTTTATCCCCAGATTTCTGCTCACTGCTTACTTTTTGAGCTGTTAAAAAAAAGCAACTAGAAATACGTAAATAATGCAAGAAGAGACTCACAAATAATTGTGTATGACTGACTATAAAAAATGTCAAAAACTACAAAGAATACAGAGTAAGCCAATTAAGTTATTATTTACATCGTTGAATCATAAACTGCTAACAGCATTTTTCACACAGTACATAGAATAAACTAAATATCGCCCCAAATGCAATTCAAGTAGGAAACATAATAAAAAAGGTTGAACCGTAACAATCTTTTATTGAAGACGTAGATGCACATAACAAATTTTTGAAGTTACACTTCTATTGGCGCGTTCTGCCCTACGAAGTAAATCAACGATTTCAAATTGGTGACCTTAACAAAAAGTGTAACGAAAGTGGACTTTGCTTCGATTCTCCCCCTTCATGCCACCCCTCTTAATGTACTTTAACTTTCCAGTTACGCCACGTTTCTTAAGCCATAAATCACGAGCGTAACTCTTTTGTATACACACCTTTATGTGTGTATATAATATAGCAGCTATACTGCCAAACTTAACCAGTAAAGCTTGATTGTAAAGTCAAAAAAATCTGATTTATTGTTATTTATTAGCTGTTAATTTAAAATGTCAGAGCAAACAAAAAGAAGAGTTTGTTTTAATCCTATTAATAAGCCTGCTAGTCGTAAGTATTGCATAAAAAATTGAACAAATTTATGTACTTTGTTTTTATGTAAACATACTCCAATTGAGGTTGTGTATAAATGTTTATCTTTAGATTCACGTCAAGTAACTGACTTGCGTCCTATTTCAGCAGCAGATTTATGCAAAGTGAATGGTGCAGATGAAAATTCTTTGTTATGCTCAGCTTGTCGTAAAGAATTAAATGTTTATAATCCAACTGATAGTCAAGCTTCATCGAGTTCACAAATAGAGTCTGTACAATCGTCTTTAGAACCGTTAAGTTGTCAAGAAGTGTTTCCAAAAGTCGAAAAATCAATAGATATTTTAGTCGAAGTATCACCAGTCAAACGAAAATTGTCAGTATTGTAACTCATTCACTGTTCAAGAATTCATAAAAATTTAATTTTACTTTGTACGATTATCCTTTTCTTTTAAAGGTTTGACAGGCCATCATATACAGCATTAAAACTTGATGAAATTCAAGAAGTTGTACGTAAAAAATTCAAGTCTGATTTCAATGTCAATCCTGTTAAAAGTGCTTATGAAATTATACACGATTATAGTGTTATTATTACAAATTTGAAAAGATTGATTCAACAAGAAACTGATAAGTAAGTATTATCAATTTACAACCCAAAAAAGCATTTTTATTAAATNATTATATATAAAGCTGACAGCTATTAGCTGCCAACCCTGGTTTCTGTGGTAAATTCTTGTCCTAACAGTATTTATAGTTTATCGATAGGTATTTTTTTAAATCTATTACCGTACGTACCTTACCCTTTCTCTTATGTTTTCCCGTTATTTGGTTAGCGTTGAGCTGCGAGTGTGGCTCTCTCCCTACATATAAAGTATATAATAATAAACGTACATATTTTAATCCTCTTTCTGTACTTTTTTTTAATAATTATTATAATTTATTTTAGTATCTTTGTAAATGTGGATATTTGTTTCTTAGTTAAAAAAATTCTCCATCGTGAATATGTTTCATTACGTTATCTTTTATTTCGTATCCGCTCTACGTGCGCATATAAGTCGCTTATTGAGTTTGTTTATAGTCGGATATAATATTATGCGCTTTATTTTGCCTGAGGGTCATATAACATATTCAAATACTCTGTAGAGTCAGATTTTTTGACGATTGGTTGTCTTACATTTCAATAGTATTTTTTTTTGGTCGAGACAAGCTTGGAGGTATAAATAAAAAAAATCATTTTCTGGCAGTGAAGTTTTGACTCGTATCGTACATATTTCTAATATTTTTCATCCATACATTTTTTTTATATGATGTTTCCCTCATACTCCTCCACTCTTTTTTCTTATGTGGTCAGATTTTAGAAAGGATTTAGAAGGGTATTTTTTTTTGTCAACTACCACTCTCGATGCCGTAGACGTATTTACTGACTTAGTTCGCTGCTTTTTCGATTTTTTTTTTTTTTTTTTTTTTTTTTTTGTTTTTTTTTTTTTTTTTTTTTTACAACAACAAAGCTTTCATTCTTCCTCTCTAATGTCTAGAAAAAGTGTACTCTTTAAGATGTTTGCGTGGCGACTGAGTTCTCAAATCTGAGCTTCAATTCTACTTGCGTCACAGCGTGATTTTTTTCTTTTTGCGCCAGTAGAATCTCCGTGTGTGATCCTTATGGATGCAATTTTTTTTTATTNTGATTCAACAAGAAACTGATAAGTAAATATTATCAGTTTACAACCCAAAAAAGCATTTTTATTAAATTTTAATCATAAAAGTCTTATTATTCAATAGTTTAAAATTTAATCTAATAATTATTTCAGAAAACAAAAGATGATATATATATCCTTATGTCCTAATCGATGGTCAGTTAGTAAAATAGTCGACATATTTAATGTTCCAAGAAGACTCGTAGTAAATGCAAGAAAATTGCAAAATGAAGACATAACTGAGCAAAAAAAGCCTGGTAGGCAATGTTTGGATGAATTGATCGAGTCAAGAGTAATAGAGTTTTACAAAAATGACCAAAATTCTAGATATTTACCTGGTAAAAAAGATTTTAAATCGATCATTCAAAAGGATGGAGAACGAGTACGACTTAAAAAAAAAATTAGTTTTATGCAATTTGTCAGAACATTATCAATCATATAAAGAACAGTTTCCCTCGGATAACATAAGTTTTTCAAAATTTGCAATGTTGCGTCCTAAAAGTTGCGTGTTAGCTGGTAGTAGCGGTACTTATGTTGTATGCGTCTGTTTAATTCACGAAAATGCAAGTTGATGTTAGAAGGTAATCATTAAATATTTTTAATATTTTGACAATATTAAAATAATTCTTTTTGCTATTTTTTAGGTTGTCAATTCAAGAAGCTTTATTTCGAGCAAGATTGGTATGATATAACTAAATCCAACTATAGAAATTTAATTAATAAAATCGTATGTGAAAATCCTACATCATTATGCTTTGATCGAACGTGCACGAATTGTAAAAATACGTGTGAATTGAAAGAAATTTTCATTGAAGCTTTAGAGAAACATCAAATTGAAGAGATGAATTATAAAATTTGGGTTACAACAGACAGGTGTACGATGTTAAGTGATACGAAAGATGTTGATGAGTTTTCTGAAGTCCTTTTCAATCTCATGGAAAAATTAGTTACTCATGATTTCATTGCAGCTGAACAAAATAAATTTTATGCGAATTTAAAAAACAATTTGAAACCAGGAGAATGTACTATTCTCCTTGATTCTGCTGAGAATTTTGCAGTCGTGATGCAAAATGCGGTACAAGCTTATCACTGGAATAATAAGCAATCGACATTGTTTTCAGTGATAATTTATTACAATGAAAACAACGAGCTCAAACATCGTTGTTTTATTTACATTTCTGATTGTCTTAAACATGATACAATCTCGGTATATGTGTTCCAAAAAAATTTTATTGAATTTTTAAAGTCAGAGTATGCTAAAATTGACAAAATATATTATATGAGTGATGGTGCTCCACAGCAGTTTAAAAATAAAAACAATTTTGTAAATATTTGCTATCACGAAGAAGATTTTGGATTCAAATGTGAATGGCATTTTTTTGCCACGTCGCATGGAAAAGGGCCTTGTGATGGGATCGCGGGTAGCACAAAACGATTGGCTCACCGTGCGCGTCCACAACGGGGATCGACAAACCCTATTCTAAACGCACATGATTTATTCGAGTGGGCCAAAATTGCTATAAAAAATGTTACTTTTTTTGTTGGAAATGAAGTTTACGATGAAACATCTAAGTTTTTAGATAATCGCTTTTCTAAAGCAATTACTGTAAAAGGTACACTCAATTTGCACGGAATAATACCTTTAAGTGATGTAGTTGGACAAGCAAATGTATTCAAGTACTCCAATACTACTTGTTGTCAAAATGTTAAAATTATAAAATAAAATTAATTTCTCAATAGCTTTTGTTACTAACATGAGAAACTCGTTTCTTTCTAAATTTCTAGCTAAATAAATNCGCCACGTTTCTTATGCCATAAATCACGAGCGTAACTCTTTTGTATACACACCTTCATGTGTGTGTATAATATAGCAGCTATACTGCCAAACTTAACCAGTAAAGCTTGATTGTAAAGTCGAAAAAACCTGATTTATTGTTATTTATTAGCTGTTAATTTAAAATTTGACAAGGAATCGAATGATGAAGTCAATTTTAAAATAAAATTTGGGGAACGGCTTCAAAAATTGATTTTTTTGAAAAAAAGTCGTTTTTCGAACGAATAACGGTTTTTTTTTTATTTTCAAAATATTTTTATCGAAAAGTTGAGAAAATTTTACGTCGAAGTACTTATTTAGAAAAAATTTTTTATAATATTAAGATGCTCGCTAAAAATAAAAGAAATAATGACATTTGAATTTTTTTGAATTTTCGAACCGTTGCACCGGCCTCTGTAGGCACTAAAAAAAATGTTTCCCGGCGGGTTCTATCTTTTTTTGACTCATAGAATCGATATGCAAAGTTTGAAAAAAATCTTAGAACCCAAGGTACAAACGCTTACTATATTTAAAAGAATGATCCATAAATACAATAATTGATTTTTATTATGTTTTCTTCTTTTACAATCTTTCCTTCGTAACTGAGAACAAAATTCAGAGAGGTGGAAGAAACGCAAATATATGTTGCAACGGTAGGAATTATTTTTCTCATAAGGATAAACTTACATAAACGCTTATACGGATACTTGGTCCTTTTTTTGTGTTAATAAAAAAAAAAAAAAAAAAAAAATTATAGATATATTTCTGAACAAAACAGGTTGATCTAATAGTAAACTTTCATACAAACAAGAAAATAAGACCTTTACATTGATCTTATGAATCAAGTTCAAAGTGATTTTTCTATAAGATTACATGCTTAACTAAAAATTCTTTAAATAAAACATGTGAAAGAGGGTACAGTTGAATGATCTGCTATTTTATAGGGAAATTTTTTATTTTTTTTAGGAAAGTTTTTTTAAACCATCTGAAGATTTGATAAAAGAGCACAGTCTTGTACTGGCAAGCTGCCATATTGTTTATATTGTATTATGCCATAAAATGTTGTTCATAATTGTTCTGTTATTAGATATTAATAAATGTTTATTGAAACCACACCCAACTAACGTAGATATACTTATTCCAACGATGATTGCACCAAGTTTGTACATAATATAGTTTCATACGAGGAATACTTACATTTATAATTATATTACTTGCCATTTGATTTTATAAAAAGTATAACATTTTACTTAGGTACCCAAGCACCCACTGTCCACTGGTTTAATGATTTTTTTTTTTTTTTTTGTACTAACCAACATTTCAATAAAATTTTACCGTTTAAATCATAGACGTCTGCTTCCGAAACTGTAACATTTTTATCGTTGCTGCTTTCTAGTTTTTTAGCAGTACAAGTAGTAGTGTTTGGTATAATCTTATTGCTAGATTCACGTAGAAAGCTCGTACTTGCTGAGTATAGCATTTTATTAGTAACACCACCACTGTTTCTGAAGGAATTATTTTGTTCGTTTGGGATTAAAAAGCTTATATATATTAGATAGACATTAATATCAGCGTTAATCTTCTTTCTCTATGTTGTATTTTAAAGCTGTTTTATAATAGTTTTTACCAAAAATTATAGATCCACATGGTCTCTCGTAACAACTATTAATTACCTTTGTTACTTCTAATGAAGTTCTGCTCAACACCGGCTCTTACTGTAAATATATTGGCGTTTAAGTTTTAATACATTCTTAATTAAGTAATTTGTACAGATTTCAAGTACATGTCCACATACAGGCTCGATTGGATCACTTTTCTAAAAATACAAGAAATTTTTAAAACATTTTTTTAATTTCCAAAATTTTATTCTCATTTGTTAGATGGAGTTAGCATAAGAGAATTTATTACGTACTAAAGTATACACTCTTCTTTTTTTCAACTAACAATGATATAAATACTATGAAATTTAAATGCACAGACAAAGAGAGCTTCACGGTAAAAGATTGTCAAAAAAATATCGAATTGGACGTTTTGTGTTTTGCTAGAAAAATATGCATCTTACTAATTCTACATGAAAAAATTTTATTTTAAAAATGGTGTAATAAAAAGACGCATAGAAATTTTTTTCTGAGCCTGGGATGGTCTAGTAACCTATTAAATAAATTGTCAAAAATAGTGTCGATGGACATCATTTTAAAACTAAAGATTGTGTATTTTATTTCATGTCATTAATTTAAAATTAATTGTCTATGACGTAATTTGTCCACTAATTTTTTCACTATGTTTATAAATATATTTTAACAAAAAAAACTTATAAATCACTTGTCGGTCAACGTCGAGTAATTTTACAAAAAACATAACAGTCCTGAAAAGCTTCACCTACTCTGTATATTGCCACACACTTAAATGACATAGTTCGTTAATAAATGCACGTATAAAAAGTAAAAGATTTCAAAAGTCTTAAGTGCTATAAACCTAAGCTTTTGAAAATTAGTGTGCAGGGCCAACAATATACATATCTTTTTAAAAAAATTTTATTTTATCAAATAAAACACAAATTTTTGTTCACCCATACTCCACTGAAGCTCATTTTTATGGGTACCTTCTACCACCGTTGTGTGAAAGATGTTAATCCCAAATTCCAACCCCACAGTCCCTAGTACCCTCTACCCAACTTTGCCGTAATCTTTACCCCTCTTTTCTCCTATTTAGCTGCTTTTTCCCTCTTTTTCAACCCTGATCCCTACTTTTTTTTTCACGAGGTCCACACCCATTTAAGGCACCCACACAGCCTATCTTTGGGTCGCCATGTGGTAACGTTCTCTTCTCTTTCCACGCCTATGACCTCTAGGGGAGACCGGGGCGAGATGGGTATTCGGGAAATATGGGTATTTGCAATATTTCAAAAATAATGATAAGTTAATTGCTATACTTTTGTTTATTGCATATTTAAAAGATAAAGTATTTTTTATTAATAAAAAATAGTGATCCAACTAATTAAAAAACTAAGATATTTGACGATGAAAATTCAGGCCGTAAAAAAAAAAATTTTTAAGATTTTCAACGAACAAAAAAATTATGAAAAATAATATACTGAAGGCTAAAAACTACTCTTTCTAAATGTTTAATTATATAACTTTAAATTGATGACCTATTTTAATATTACCCTTTAAGAATAAAATTATTGTAACTGTTTTAAATAAAAATTACCTTTGGGGCGGAATGGGTGTATTTTCATGAGGTGATATGGGTATATCGGCTCGGTTGCGGTAGCCTATATGCAGGCGCATATAAATAAAATAAAATAGGATGTATCAAATGACCTATTTTAATATTACCCTTTAAGAATAAAATTATTGTAACTGTTTTAAATAAAAATTACCTTTGGGGCGGAATGGGTGTATTTTCATGAGGTGATTTGGGTATATCGGCTTGGTTGCGGTAGCCTCTATGCAGGCGCATATAAATAAAATGAAATAGGATGTATCAAATGCCATAGGTACCTTCCTACGTACCTTCTTATTGTTAAGTAATTTAGTTAATTTTAAGTGTAGGTGATAGCAAATATTAATGGTGCGTAACTATAAAAAGGTAGCGAGCAGGCAGTCATGGTCTGCCGAAGATTTAAAAAGTGCATTAGACGCTTTAGCGAAAGAGAACACTAGGATCCATATCCGAAAAATTCAAGATTCCTCGAGAAACATTGCGAAGAAAATTTATTAAGATGTCAAAACCACAAGTTTTAGACGATTTTGCTTATAAACCAGGTGAGTACGCTATAAAAACGTCGATCAATATTTTGAGGTTAAATGTATTTTTATGTAATAATTTTAGCTTTAGGGTACAAGTCTGTTTTTACTGCAGAGCAGGAAAAGTATATGTGCGACAAAATTTTAGAGAATGAGGCAAGATTGCATGGTTTCACCCAATTGGAAGTTCGAAGGCTAGCGCACACCTTTGCTCAAAATTTAAATATACCAAATCGTTTCAACAATAATACTCAGTTAGCTGGAGAAGACTGGTTTAAAGGTTTTCTCAAACGAAATCCTCAACTCTCACTCAGAAAACCAGAGCCAACATCTGCAGCTAGAGCAAGTGGCCTTAACAAACGTAGCATTGATGAATTTTATAAAATACTGAAAAGTGCATATGATCAGTATGATTTTGATGCTCAAAACATCTACAATGTAGATGAGACAGGTGTGTCTTGCAACCCTAAGAGCCAAGCAAAAGTGGTAGCATTAAAAGGCAAGAGACAGGTTGGTTCGAAAGTTTCTGCAGAAAGAGGCACAACTGTGACTGCCTGTATATGTTTTTCGGACTCAGAGAAATATATGCCACCGATGCTAATATTTCCTCGCAAGAATGAAAATCCAAGATACTTGGAAGGCAAGCAGCAAGATGCATGGGCTGAGTTTAATGGAAGTGGCTGGATGGAAGAGCAAGTATTTACAAAGTGGCTAGAACGGTTTATTCATTTCTCAAATGCAAGTACGAGTAATCCAGTATTGTTGCTATTAGATGGCCATGCAACGCATGTTAAGAACCTTGATGCAATTAAACTGGCTCAATCTAATGGTGGTGTAATGATCTGCTTTCCCCCACACTGTACCCACAAAATTTAGCCACTGGATGTATCTTACATGAAGCCATTAAGCAATTTTTATACTGCTGAGGTAAATAAATGGATGAGAGAGCATCCTCAGTGTACCATAGGATTGAAAGATATTTTTTCAATTTTTACTCCAGAATTTTTAAAAGCTCCTTGTATGGCTACTGCTGGCAATGCATTCAGGAAGACTGGTATTTTTCCTTTTAATCCAGAAGTATTCACTGAAGATGACTTTGTAGCATCAAAATCCATTGGTAGTGTTGCTACCACAAGCTCAGGTGAAAGTAAGTGAGCCTCTTTATTTTGCTTGGTATTTTTATTAATATTTAATTTTCAATCTATATTTTTTACTCAGATGCAGTAACAAATACAATTTCTCAAACGTTTAATCACACAGCAACTAAACAACCACACTTACAAGTAGAATGTTTACCTCCAGAAACAAATACAGGTACATTGTTCAGTAACATTGATTCACATTGTTCAAGTAAGTTTTTTCATTGTACATCAAATTTACAATCTGTATTTTTTGCTTAGATGATGCAGTAATGAACACTATTACTGAAACCTTTAATCATACACTGTCGGATCAACCAAACTCAAGAGTAGAGTATTCAACTTCAGTGAAAAGTTCAAGTACGTTGTCAGCCAAGGATCATGTAACTAGTCAAGCTGTTCGATCTAGTATTATTGAGCACCAAGAAGAACTTTTTTCACTAGACTTATCTGATATTCCCATTGTTATATCTGGTGATACAAGTATCGTGACAACAGTGCCATTTCAATCTTCTAATCTAATCACAAGTAAACCATCGATTATTCACTCAGATTGTGACGCAACTAATGTATTATTGGACGTATCAACTACTACAGAAAAAGTCAACAAAAGTTTATATCCAGAGGCTGTAAAACTTAAAAAAGCAATTGTAAAAAGTATTGAGAAATGCATTGATGCAGAAATTTTTAAGTACTTTCAAAGTAAAGTTGATAACGTGCAGCAGAAACCAAAGGTAAATTTTATATTAAATAATACGTTTAAAAATATAATATGCTGATATAATAATGATTATACAATTTGTTTAGGTGCCTCGAAAAAATAATACTAGAGGTAAAGCCGCCATTATAACATCTAAAGAATATGAAAATGAACTGAAGGAAAAGAAGAATAAACGAAAAGCATCTAACATTAAGTCTGAGCCAAAGAAACGAAAAGTTGGTCAAAATATTACGAATACAGTTCCATTGATTCAGACTATGCCAAGTTCTGAAATGCGTATTTTAAACTTTCCAAATCAGTAAGAGGCAATTTTAAAAAATTATTCCATGTCAAGCGAATCCTATAATTCAGACACTCGAGATGCCACCAGTTGTAGGAAGAGACGTGCAGTATTATTGTGTGCCTTAATTATTGTAGTTAAAAAAAAAATTATAACTTTTTGTTGATTGTTTACTAGATTCCAAAGCAACTGTGATTGTGTTTTGCCTTATTAATAAGTAAATTATTTTAATATTTAAATATTAGAATGCACATACAGTAAAACCAAAGACTTATGTGTTACTTATGATCAGAATATATGAGAGTGTAATAGATTACTATTTTTCTGAATAAATATTTAAAAAATATATCATTAGAACTTTTACTAACTTTATTCTATTATTTTTTGTAAATTAAAGGTCATACTGTGGACATTAAATAACTTATTTTAGAAAAATCTAGCCTCCATTTAAAATGTATGGACTCATACCACCTCGATGCTACACCCATACCGCCCCAAGATTGAGGCGGAATGGGTATACTGAGTAACCGTTACATTTTGTAACTTTAAGAAAAAATAATTTGTTTTTTAGATCTCAGCGGCAGTAAATGCAATTTTTAAGACTCCGTAGAATGTATTGTAAGTTAAAGTGTATAGTAATTTTTTCAAATTACACAAGTTCTAATAGTTTAAATTATTTGTTACCCATCTCGCCCCGGTCTCCCCTACCTTTCTCAACTAGCCCCACACCTTTACTGAGGGTGTCCATGAAGTGTGACCCCCACGTCGCTCTGTGGCACAGAACCAGCCACAAGGCTTGGGAATAAATACCGGACGGAAACAACTCTTGAAAAAACTTTCCCACCGGGATTCAAATCTGCGCCTTGCTTAAGCGGCCATGTTTCTACTTGTCCGAGACTTACACCTTAGTCAACTTATCTACGAGGGCTCTCACTAGAACACAAGTTATTGATATACGAAAAAACGACTAACTGGAATTTTTCCTATTTACTAAAAGATTACTAGACCGATTGGGACTTCATTTGGGTATAAATTTCTTCACTCAGTTTATGCGTTAAAAAAATTTTTTTTTGTATAATGCACAATTTTCTGACAAAATACAAAAACACTGGATTTAAAAAATTTTTTTGTTACATTAAAACTTGATGTGTCTTTTTTATCCTGATGACAAAAAAAAAGCTTGAACCCAACTTAAGAATCTAACATATTTTGGCCTCATAAGGGTAGGATACTTGCATTCTGCAACATCTAAATCACTTTTGACCATATATTATTTGTTGAGTTTGACGTTGATAAACTTATTTTAAATAACTAATATTAGTTACATTATTTATAACACTCATAATAGTAGCAAGCAGTACTTTTTTAAAAGTACTTTTTTTTAAGTATAACAAAATGTTTGGTTCTAACAACAATTACTTACAATGTCATAAAAATCATACATTTTTACTTGTTTTAAACCAAAATGTTAAAAAGGACGAGAAAGAATAACATGTCTGCAAAGTTTGGAGATCTACATATTCAAAAAATATTTAATTGATTTTAAAGACTGTTCTCTTATAAATAGTAGAATTATATTGCTTAAAAAAGTTTTTTATTTAAATCATAGAATATAAAAGAATCACAATAATACATCCAAGGGAACGTGATACTTTCGAGGCACTTACCTAAATAGCAATATTGCATATTGCTTCTTTTGGTCCATCACAGATGGCGTTAGAGTTTGTAGGGTAGTTTTGCTATGAAAACTAAGAGAAAGAGAAAGTGAGAGAAAATGACACAGGTAAGAAGCATATAGAGTGTGTACTAGCTGGTATTAGAGTATACACATCGTTAGAATCGTCTGTTAATATTTTTGTGTTTGTTAGTTTGTAACTTCCTGGAGTCAGAACAATCACCCACAATATTTATCTTAGAATGGGAGTTCACATCGTGAAAAGTCATGGTACAGTAGATCAGCTGCAAAAAGAAGAAGATAAAAGTTATAATGGAGTGAATAAGCTTCTCTTTTTATATTTGCTTGATTTAAACGAAGAAAACACTGTCACATAAGTAACAATAACTGTTTCTTGTAACAAAATGCATCAAAGGAATTGATACTTAGTAAGTGTGTGTATGATTTTTTGAAGCTATATGTCTATAGGCGCGTTCTGCCCTACGAAATAAATAAATGATTTCAGATAAGTGAACTTAAGAAAAAGTGTAAAGAAAGTGGATTTTGCTTTAATTTTTCCCCTTTGCTCTGCCCCTCATGATGTACTTCCGGTTCCCTGTACACCACTCAACGCCACCACACCACACAACATTATCCCACCACACCAGACCATACATTTTGAGTTTTTCTTATTTTTTTTTTTAACGAATTTCTAAATGAAAAAAAAAAACAGCTTTTCAAAGAGATTTGAACCATCGTCCTCTTGCACACTAGAGCAAGCATCTGACCCATGCTGCTATAAGTGAGCCCAACCTAGAAGAACCAACTACTTGATTTCATCGTACAGTTATTGACACATTTCTAATGTAAATTTTTTGGTTCTCATTTTTTTCCAAAATTTGGAAATTAGTATGTATTAGCAGAGTGCTGTCATGTGTATCAATAAACATTTATTTACTTATTATCTATTAGTTTTTCTTTAAATAAATAAATAATTTTTTATACAATTATTCACATTTTTTCATAATTTTTGTATTTACAAAAAAAAATTTTTGGTACTGTATAATTACAATAAGTAATTTTTATTGCGTTTTCTTCTTTTACAAAATTAAGAGAGGTAGAAGGAGCGAAAATATGTGCAGCAACGCCAGAGATTATTTTTCTTTAATTAATCAGCTTACATATACTTTTCTAGGCATACTTGAGCCATTCTTTCGTGTGTTGTTACACAAAAAAAAAATTTCGATCTATTTAAAAATGAAACAGGTTTATCTTAAAGTAATTTTTTATACAAACAAAAATTAGGGGTTCATACAGATCTTATAAATGTAATTTTTAGTGATTTTTTCATGATGTTACATGTTAAATTGCAAATTTTTAAAATTAAACGTGTGAAAGAGGGTACAGATGAATAATCTGCAATTTTTTTTTGGGTACTTCTTACGGTATTTTGAGTATTCTTTTGATGCTTGTATACTTTTTATCAAAAAAACCTATATGTGATGAACTTCCTGAAGGAATATTGTTTATTTTGTAGTGAGCCCTTATATATTGGTAACAATGTTTTAGTTATTCAATATTAAAATATTTATTAAAACCACAACCAACTTACGTAGATATACTTATTCCGACGATAGTTGCACCACCTTTATATACACAGTATCGTTTCATTGAAGGTATATTTATATTTATAACTATATTATCTGCCATATTATTTTATAGACGTATAACGTCTCACTTAGGTACCCAAGCACCCACGGTCCACTGGTTTTGTCTTAGGATAACACATCTTCAACATTCAACTCAAGCTCTTTTTAGCT
Source organism: Copidosoma floridanum (assembly GCF_000648655.2). The sequence goes on from NW_019379546.1 coordinate 660,527, forward strand.
ACATAGCCCTTAATCTCTTCTTTGATCTCATATCGTAGTGTCCACTCATCTGCCGTTTCGAGAAAACAATGCAAACAATAAGTTTGTATACTAATATACAAAGCAAAGTTGCTAAAACTGTTGTAATCGCTAACCGCGAAATCTACTGAACCCATTTTGCTGCGATTTTTTATACTGATTCTTCCAAGATGGTTTTCGCATAGTTTTTTTCTTGAAAAAGTTTATAACAATGGCGATAAACAAGATTAAAATTTTGCTAAAATAAGTAAGCTTTGCGCCTTGGTTAAGTAGGATCTGCGAGGTGGCGTCGAGATAAAATTGAAGCCCCCCGCAGTCAAAGATAGTAAAGAGTGGTTATAAGATGCCCCATTGAGTTATCTATTGTCGAAACCGTTCATCGGTAGTACACCAAGCACAGGTGCGTCAGTCATGCAGCTGGGCATTCCAGCTACCAATGACACTCTCTTCTCATGGACAAGCGAAATAACTTGATTTTTACCCCGGAAGGCCAAGATTTCAGTGCCACGGAAAAATAGGCGTTTTAAAAGTCAACGTCTCTGGCGGAATGCCAGGAGACGGGTCTTACCTGATCCAACACTTCAGATATATGTGGCCGTTCAACCATCTGGCCTGGTGCCGTCAGACAATTTTCTACTTTGAATAAAAGTCAGGAAAGATAGCCCTGAAAAGTACGGGCAGCCACAACGGCTTCGTTCTCAGTGGTCATACCGAGGGAATACCTACAGAGAAGGTCTTCTCGAGGCCCACTCTCCCGACTCACGATAAGCGGTTGGTTATCTGGGGAACAACCCGAAGACGAGATATTCTTCGGTCAGCGGCGTACTTCCCTCCGTCACGGTCTCCGTACACAGAAACTTTGAGGGTAAGAGTCAAGCTACCCGCAACCAGCTCTCCATCATCAAATATAATAAAAGTTTCACCTCTATCTCTTTTCAGGGCTACTTTAAGTATTAACGCTCTCTGCTTCACAATTAATCTCATTGGTTTTTAAAATTTTTTTAAAGGCCACCTTAATCTAAACTACCTTGCGAACGAACACATTTTTACTACCAATTCTGAAAACGATTCGTCGACTCAAAGACTCTTCAAAGCCAGCTACTATTAAACCAAGTAAGTCATTAACTGGCAGGCGTCACGGGTGGAGTTCTTTATTGAATGGCTAGGGAGCCAGGAATCACCGATCCTCTCCAAGATCGGCGCTGGGAGAACCTAACAGCTATGAAGGAAAAACAAAGTTGAGCCAACGGGACAATTTCCAACGGACAAGCATTGAAAGCTAATCCCTCCACATTAGATCACCAAAACAACTGAGTCTGCAAAAAAAGAATGTGCTTTAGACACTAACGTCTTTGGCGTAATATCTAGAGACGTTAGGAAAGATCTTTACAACCTGCTTCAAAGCTTCAAACGTTGTAGTTTTCCTTCTGATCAGTGTGGTGCTACAATAACAGGCCAGAGAAGATCACCCTGAAGTATAGAGGCAATCACGTTGGGTGGAAACTTCAGTCTAGAAAGAATTTACTTAAAAAGCTTACCAGCCCTTTTTAGGGTCATCAGACGTTGAACTACCTTGCCAAAAAATAGATTACAAACTAATAAAGTCAAAAAACTTAGCCTTTAGGGGTCACAAAAGTCTTAACTATGCCAAAAGTCGCAGGAAATCGAATTGAAAAGAAGACTTCAAATGTGTCTAATAAATACAATCTTAGGCATCAACAAAATGACGGTAAACATTCATCGATATTGAAGCAGCATCAAAATTGATAAATAAAGAACATATTAAGTGAAAGATCAGCTTTGTATCATAACCCTTATAGTTACCTCTTAAATCTTCCAGATTTTTAAACTGGTAGAACATGTATTCATATTTTTGTAGCGATAAGAAATGTAGAGATTGAGCTCCAGTACTACGATGCTGTGGTAGTGAAGTTGTGAGATAGGAGTAAAAAATTATTTTTAATCATATATTTTTTGTAAGTTCTAATTTTTTACAGCTTAAGAAAATAGCCCAGTGTATAGATTACATGGAAGAAGCTACACATCAACGACCTTGTATGGTCAAAGATTATTTTATGGCACAAGGAATGCACAGTACTTTTCAGCATAATTATATCTTTTTCACTTCTTACAGCTTTTTACTTGATCAAATAAACTGCAAGGATTCTAAACGAATTTGTTTTCAATGAGAAGATTTTTGTTCTGAGAAGTGGCAGAAATAGATGTTAAATTTTCTAACTAAAAACGTTTTACATTACATGTCAACACACTACGGTGTTTCATTTAGTAATTATCGGGTGAAGCCAAGACGGGAGGCCACTAGTTCAATATAAAATACAGCTAGTTGACAGTGGTTGCTTAGGTACCTACGTGAGTAAGAAGTAATACTTTTGTACGATTATATAACAGATAATATAATTATAAATATGGATATAATTTCTGTTAAACGATATTGTGTACAAATAAGGTACAGCTGTATCAATAAAATATGTATACCCACGTTTGTTAGAAGTTGTTTAAGTAAATATTATGATATTTCATAAATGAATCGTTATGAACAAAATATTATGGCATAATACAATGTAATTTGTACGGAGGCTAGCCAGCACACGACTGTGCACTTTCACCGAATCTGCCGATGGTTTCAAAACATCTTCATACTGCCTACACTGATAACATCTGTAACGTCATGTTCAAATTAATCACATACATTCACACACTCGTTTTAATTATATATTTTATATCCAAAATGTAGTTTTATTTCAAAAATTAGGACAAACTATCCTGTACTACTGCTTTGCTTAATAGCATAGTAGTACATGCCAGTGAATATCCCTTCACTGAGAGGAGTTTGGAGGGTACTCGCCTTTAGGAGTAAGAGAGTCACCCTACCATAACTCTATTATAGCAAGCTTGCTACTTTAGCGTAGCGGCTGCTCAAGAAAACGAAAGAAGATCTATTCTAGTGGACTGGAGGGAAATATCCCGCAGTAGTAGAAGTCTCGCGCCTTGATTCTGTAGTCCAAATGATACGTAAACAAAACAAACGAAGCTGCACGTAAACGTGTACATATTACTGTGTATAGTTTTTCCATTTGTAAATAGACTATAGATTTGCACATACACACACACGTACATACACATATTATGTCCAAGTTTTCTGATAAAAAGCCTCAATAATTGCAGTAAGTTCTGATAAATATGAATAAGAGTGTACTATTGATGAATGCGGCTATAAAATTTTATTTGAGATATGGTTTTTGGTTTATTTTTGGTACATTAAATTTCCTTTTAATACGTACGCTTGCCTCCTTAAAAAAAACATTTAACTTAATGTGGCATGCTCCTTTACACTATATCTTATGTATATATTTAAAAACTGTAAAGATTACGTGAGGTATGCGTAAAAAAGGTTTCTCTATTGCAAATATTTTAACTGGATTGCTATGTAAGCTGACCAGACTAATTTTTACAAAAATGTGGGTATGCGTATTGATATGCGTATTCAGCTCAGAAATATAATTAAAATTTTTTTGCTTGTAGCTGCCTTTTTCGTGCAAAAAATTGTTTTTATGGTATATAATTTCTTATTTGGTTGAAGTGTCTTAAAAATACTACTTTCTACTAAAAACATTATACGAACGAAAAGAAAAATTGCGAAACTATAATAAAACAGCAGACTTAATAAATGATTAAATTTTTTTTAAATACATTGATATTTGCATTAATTAAATATCATTATTTACATTTACAGGAAACTGATTAAACTTTACAGTATCATAATTTATACTTAAACGCAACATACATATAATTTTTCCTACTTATACATATACCTGGTTCAATTTTTGGAAGAAAAACATGGTTCACAGTAACATTTTCACTGTTTCGCTTCACAATATAAGCATGATAATGTGAATCAAACGTTATTTCCTCATACATACAAAGAGAGGAAAAAGTTTTTTTTTTAACTAAAATAATTCACTTGATTTGTCCAATCAAAATTTCTCGTTGAGACATATCAGTGATAACAAATGCACCTACTGTGTATTTCATACCATTCAGTTTAACATACTTATAATTTAGATGATCATTCGTATTATTATTATGAAGAGGACCAAAAAAACCTAATTTTTGAAATCTAATGCTATGTGCCACTTCAACAAATCTTAATTTTTCTTTGATTGTAATGGTGTGAAAAAGATTTATAGTGCTGCTGGATGACACAGCTGTTGCTTTAAAAGAACGGTGTCGTGATTCAAATCGTGATGTCAAGTAGCACGTACAAGGTCCATACTCTATTAAAAGTTTGGCATAGTGCAGAAGATGGTAAAATTTGGATTTCAGATAATTGAAGAATTTTAGATAAGATTGGTTGAATTCCGTTACGTAGTATGCTTATAACGTTGCCTCTTTTTTAGTGATTCGGTTGCGAATATTATAATATTGTAGATAATAATTTGAGCTACATAAAGACTTTCTGATGCAGACATTTTTAAAGTGAAGTGTGTTCTTGAACGTTGTGCTGTAATTAGTGGAGACTTATTTGAATCATAAATGTTTCCAAAATCAAAATTTTGAATTCTAGAGTTTCTAGTACGTTCCTAATGTTAAATTTTTTTAAACATAGACGTTTAATACATCACGCAACGTATAAGAAAATACTCCTTCTGAAATATCGTGCATCATATCAAATGAAAATTTTGGTCAAAAAAAGATTTGGCCAATACATGCTGAAATTCCTTCATTTGATAAGAAATTGAGTTTATCTATAAGCTTTTTAAAGACCTACATGTTATTGGATTCTTTTTTATCTGCTGTGTAAAAGAAAGAACAGAACAAAATTGTATCTCAACGCGATGCTATTTGAGGTAAAAGGCATGCAACGAAAGCATATACGATTCCAAACTTATTCTTTCCAGCATGGCTACCGAGTGCATTGCCAACCTCTAGATCATCAAAGTATAAGTATAGAAGTATAACTAATTGTCCTGCAAATATTAGTTTACATTTTGTTTTCCAAAGATTAGTCTGTACTATGTTTGTTATAATTGTTTTCTCTTCTTTTAGCTAATTTAAATAAGTAATTATATTGTCCAACGTTTGAGGGATTTGTAAAAAAAATTTTAATGTTGTACGAAAAAGCAACCAAGAAGCGTACAGACAATCTAAAATAAGTTTTGACTCTAATAGATTTTTTTAAAAATAACTTCTGATTTTGATTAATTTGGTATTTCTTATATTAAAATCCNAAAATATTTCTTATTAAATAAGTTATTTACTGATTTAACGTATAATGAAACCAAATAATATATCTTACAGTAAATAAAAGTTAACATTTAAACTAAGTTATGAACTGTAATTTAACATGAAGAAATCAAATTACCATTGTTGGAGTCGCTTATAACTAGGTAGGTAAGGGCGTGGGCTAATGTACAAGAGGTCGGCAGTTTAAATCTCTTTGGTGAGTATTTTTTTTTCTCCTATTGGTTCAAAGAAAAAAAAAAAAATTTTAAATGTGAGCTGTAATCTGTGCAATGACGTGGTGTAGTGGCCCTGTGTGGTGTTGGGGGACCGAAAGTAAGGCAAGAGGGGTGGGATGAAGGGGGAGAATCAAGCAAAGTCTACTTAGGTATCATTTTTTCTCAAAGTTACTAATCTGAAACTGTCAATTTACTCTATGGGCCAGAACAAGCCCATTGAAGTATAACATGAAAAAGTCATTTTAATTACTACAGTTAAAATGTTATATACTTGAAGCATCATTTACCTCGTAAAAACTATAATGGCATCTCTTTCGATTGCAATGATCACAATTATGCCCTTCACCCGTTTTCATATTAGTATTAGCACTTTGTTTTAGTATAGGGTAAACTGTTTCGTATAAAAAAGCCGGTAGTAACTGGATATTATATATAGCTTCAATTGAAAAGTAGATTTATTTCGTGCTATCCAATGTGTCCATGAATTTAGTTACTACTTGATAGGATTTATTAACCATCAAGAGAGAAACATCGTTTGGTATTTTTAAGCGTACTGTTGTATGAAACTTCATACGTAATCACTATATGGATACCGGGCACGCATTGCTGTCAAACATTTCAAATAAATATTAAATGCTCTAAGGGGATCAGTATACGCAACAATGTTTCCATGAATAATGAAAAAGCACTTTTCCAACTCCGTTCATTTTTTTACACAGGCATATAAAAGGGTAAATAACTTTGTTATAAAATTTCATACGACCTTAAAAACGTTGAACAAGCTCGCTGAGTTCATTTTCATTCTACAGTTAAAAAGTATTAATTGGATAAAAGCTTATAAAAATACAAATATCACAAAATTTAACGACTAACCTTATTACAGGGACAAAATGATTTGCTAATGTAACTTTTGCTTAAAGAAGTTTCTTTTCCTTTGATAGTGATTTTTTTTGGCGCAGTCATGCAGAGTGGGACTAAAAAAAAAGCAATAATATTTTTCACCTATGAAGATTTTGAAAATATAAATTTAGGTAGAATAAAAGTACAATGGTATTAAATAAATATAATAAAAACGCACCAGTAGAAAGTAAGTTCTTGTGCTTGATTTCAAAGTGCAGTAACTCTTTGACTTTGTTTTGCTTCCAAAGTTTTACAATTGTCGCAACTATAGCTGGCCAAGTATTTTCAAAAAAATTTTTTTCACGACTATCTGAAGTACACGGTAGAACTTTATTATCAATCAAGTGTCTTATGATCCTGTCGTAATCTTCCGTTAGCTAAATAATAAAATTAGTTGAATTATATAAAAATGATAAATACGCTGGAATTGCATAATAATAAGTATTCACCAAAGATGTCACGACAGAGCCAGTCAAGCATGGAAACATTTGTAAGTATGCTGAATAAGTAGCAGATGTATTTTCTCCTTTTTTTTTATTACTTACAGTCAATTAACTAAATTTTTTCGGGAAATATTTATTCAATGTGTTTCCGACTAGTATAGCATTGTAATCACGTTTTTCATCACATAAACAGTCTATGTGCTCAAACAAACTTACTGCAAGTAACACGAGAAAAATGTTAAAATATAACATTAAATTGTAGTCGAATTCACTTGTTTAAATTGGTGTACGTATAACAAATTTAAAGGCACCCTATAACAGTTGGCTGCATAATCTTAAAAATAAAACAATCAACTTATCTGAATTAAAAAGTTTCTCCTTACCTTCTGAAGATTGACTGCGGCATCTCAAATAAGTAAATACATTGGGGGAGGGGGGGTAGAAGTGTAAACTTGAAGAATTATAGGGCAGTTAAGAGTTATACGATAGGATGGTAATGATTTCTAGTAGGTAAGAATGTTTGGAGAGAATTAGAGAAAAATTTCGCAGTCACGTAATAAGTTATGTAGGATTTTTATGAGTTTGACTGAGGGGGAGGAGAGAAAAGAGTTGATCGTGAATGGGGGGAAGAGTTTGAATTAAGAGAGGGATTTCAGAAGGGTGCTTCGCTGCACGTTGAAACGTTCGCATGATCAGAAGACATGGTTGAGGTCTTCTACGTCATTTCCGCATTGACATAAGGGGTTGGCGATTAGGTTTTTGCGATGAAGGCTGAATGCGAGGTTGTAATGATTGGAGCGCATTCTGCTAAAGGAAGTGACTTGGTCTCTTGTGAGTGGGAGGGAATGGAACCAGGGTTTAGAGGAGGTTTTGAAGCATGTATTGATGTAGAAGAGGCCTTTGCTGGAAGTGTCTTCTTCTATGAGTTGTGCGAATTTGAGGGATATTTCAGAGTTGAAAAGGGCTTGGATGTCAGAGTATGGAAGGGGGTAATTGATATGTGTACCGCTGGATATTGCGTCCTTTGCGAGTTGGTCGACTATTTTGTTCCCAACTTCCAGTCTGACAGAGAAGCAGTCATGCTGCACAGACAGTAGCGCCACCTGTAACAGTGGCATGGCATCTTCAGACGGTAAAAAGGCTTACCATAACATCTCCATGTTCAGGACGTTCATCGCACATAGGTTTTTTTTGACAGATATTATTCAAGCATTGAAAGTATACTTAAAATACAATAAGAAATAACAAAAACAAATTGCAGATCGTTTACCAGTACCCTTTTTCAGATGTTTTATATTAAAAGTTTGAATGGAAATTATAAAAATATGTGAAAAAGTTGTATAGGCAATTATTCATTTATTTTAAAAGTAACAAATGACAAGTCATTAAATGTTAATTAATGCATGTGAAAGCTGCTCTGCCATTATATACGTATTTCTAAATTTTTGAAAAAAACATGTACCAAAAGAAAATATTTCTTATTAAATAAGTTATTTACTGATTTAACGTATAATGAAACCAAATAATATATCTTACAGTAAATAAAAGTTAACATTTAAACTAAGTTATGAACTGTAATTTAACATGAAGAAATCAAATTACCATTGTTGGAGTCGCTTATAACTAGGTAGGTAAGGGCGTGGGCTAATGTACAAGAGGTCGGCAGTTTAAATCTCTTTGGTGAGTATTTTTTTTTCTCCTATTGGTTCAAAGAAAAAAAAAAAAATTTTAAATGTGAGCTGTAATCTGTGCAATGACGTGGTGTAGTGGCCCTGTGTGGTGTTGGGGGACCGAAAGTAAGGCAAGAGGGGTGGGATGAAGGGGGAGAATCAAGCAAAGTCTACTTAGGTATCATTTTTTCTCAAAGTTACTAATCTGAAACTGTCAATTTACTCTATGGGCCAGAACAAGCCCATTGAAGTATAACATGAAAAAGTCATTTTAATTACTACAGTTAAAATGTTATATACTTGAAGCATCATTTACCTCGTAAAAACTATAATGGCATCTCTTTCGATTGCAATGATCACAATTATGCCCTTCACCCGTTTTCATATTAGTATTAGCACTTTGTTTTAGTATAGGGTAAACTGTTTCGTATAAAAAAGCCGGNTCTCGTCACACTTTTTAAAAGTTCAAAGAATGCAGAGATAGTCCAAGCCATCACTATATTTTTTGTTTAGTCGAATAATAAAATAAAATTTTAGAGGAACATATGATAGTTGTTGAAGCCTAGCAGGACATAAAACGTATATTGCAGAAACAGTTTTATAAATGTAAATTACGTATAGTATTAGGTATGATATCAGTAAAAGGGTTAGTAATAGGCGCGGCAATATATCCTTTTACATAGGTAGTGCGTAGGTGGCATCAGTGACTAGGCCAGTAGGCTGTCTTGGTAACCCAGTGAAAAAAAAAAAAAATGTATTCATACCTTATGACATATTACGATTTTTTATATACAAAAAAGTACTGTAAAATATCAATTTCAAAGAAGACAAGGGTAAAAATGAACAAGAAATAGAAATTAAAAACTTTAAACTATTTCACAAGTTTGCAATATGTGAATTTTGTTTTCACTGGATTTAACAATAGCAAAAAAATTTATTGCATTTCATTTGCAAATAGATCTCTTAGTGATGTAACTTAAACGCACAATTTTATAATCACACAATTTTTCTGTTAGGTAACAATTATATTATACTCAGCCCTAAAAAGAGGAGATTGCAAGGGGTTGTACCTCCATGGCTTGTCTAAGAGAGATTGGCCTTTTCAGCGGAAGGGAGCCTAACGAAAGCAATAACTTAGTTTATTAAGTAATTGGCTTAAGGGTTCGTGCTGTAAAGTACAATGTCTTGCCTTAGGGCTTGATTTGGATCTTACCAGGCCTGCATAATATGAGTAATTTTATTATTTTATTATTTCATAATGTGCATGTATAATAACTTCTTCGTCGTACAACAAGTACGTGTACAGTCCTTCGTCGGATAGTAAGTACGAGTACAGTTCTTCGTCGGGCTGTAACTGTAACTCTGTGTAAGATTCTTCATCGAAAAGTAAATGCGTGTAGGATTATTTGTCTAACAAAAAGCACGTGGATGGTCCTTCATTGAGTTGTAAGTACGTGTACGCTTCTCTATTGGAAAATAGATGCGTGTATGCTTCTTCGTCAGAAAAAAAGTGCATATACAATTCTTCATCGGACAGTTAGTGCGTGTACGGCTCTTCGTTGGATAGTAAGTGCGTGTCCGATTCTTCGTTGGACAGATAGTGCGTGTACTTCGTCAGATATTCTGGTGAGTACGCATGTTCGTAGGAGCCTCTGGTATTCGTTATGTATATGTATGTACATGTGTGTGTTTACAAATAACATATTAATATTTGAAAAATTTTCCATGTATTTTCATCTTAAGACCCATTGTCACCTTCAAAATAATAAGACATTTCTTTTGGTTCTCTGTAAAATATCTCATAAATATCTTACTTTATCCCCCTTCCTCTAACTTCTTACCCCTTTGAGCACCCCTAACATTTTTTTTTCATTTTCCTTACCGTTTCTCCACCACGGTGAATTTGTCTATTTTTTCTGAAATTTTAAAGCAGAAAAAAATTAAAAATATTTTAAATGCTATTCATCAATAAGTGTTATTAACTCATTTTTGAGTGTTAGTTAATGTGAGGTTATTCAGTAATGTTCATATCAGCTTATCTAAATAATTATGGAGCTCCTTTTCAATAAAAAAAAATGGTTTTTTTCTGTAGGATTGGTGCGGAAAATGCATAGAGGGTGAATGTATATTTGGCAGGAGAATAATGCAAACAGAAAAATTCCAAGGGTTCTTAATAAACAACACATCTTTAAGTACTGGTGACTTTGCAATACAGTTGGTCTCCGTAAGAACTTTTATAAGAATGTTAAAAATACTAACAAATAAAATTTTAATGTCAGAAGTGCTGATATCACCATCTTTGAATCGTGGCTTTATTTTGCTAATGATGGTTTACTTTCGGCCTGTCACGATAAGTAATTTTACAAATACTGCTGTTAATTTTGCCTGCTTTCTTATATCCATAGGCCCTATGTACAATTTGTAAGCATTGTCTCCACTCTTAACATAAAAATTTAATGCTAGACCTATTTTGAAATACAGAAATTAAAACTTTAAGCTAAAAAAAATCAAGAAAAGTGCACCTATTATATTCTTACTGCATCCTCATTCTGAATTATTTGAAATGTTTAATGCAGTGTGAAAATAAAATGCTACATTTATAGATATACTTTACTCAATTTTATTTTGATATACTACTTCTAAAGAAAGTGCCTTGGTCTCTTGTGAGTGGGAGGGAATGGATCCAGGGTTAAGAGGAGGTTTTGAAGCATGTATTGATGTAGAAAAGGCCTTTGCTGGAAGTGTCTTCTTCTATGAGTTGTGCGAATTTGAGGGATATTTCAGAGTTGAAAAGGGCTTGGATGTCAGAGTATGGAAGGGGGTAATTGATATGTGTACCGCTGGATATTGCGTCCTTTGCGAGTTGGTCTACTATTTCGTTCCCTGGGATTCCCTTATGACTAGGGATCCAGGCGAGGATTACAGATTTATTGGCCAAGCTAAGCACCAGAAGAGCTTTCTTGATTCTGTGGATCGTTACATGATGTGTTACATTGAGGGGAGAGGTATCAGCTATGGATTCTAAAGAGCTACGTGAGTCTGAGAAGATAATTGAGTGGCTTGTGNTCTATTAAAATATGAAAATTATTTTATTTGAGTGTAGCTCTTCGTTTTTAAATTTTTACGATTACAGTAAATTCTTTTTTTTTTAAGATAGAAATTTTTCTTGCAAATTAGCTTGTACGTCCAGTAAATATGAAGATCTAGTTCTTAAATGTGGTAATGAAACCACTAAAATAGGTTTAAAAACTGTTTCTCTCATAATTCTGCTGTAAAAGCTTATTTTTAAAACTAAAAGTATTTAGAAAAAATCTCTTTTTTCAACTATTAAATAAATTTACAAAACAATTTCCATGTTAATCAATGAGGTTGCCTTATCGTACAGTTTTGTAGCTCTTTTGTAAAATTAAACATGCTTTGTTCATATAAATAAATTATGTTTTTTTTTAACGTTTTCTTCTATTCTGATTATTAAGTAACGGCTACACTATTTTGTAAATCTAAATCTTAATAAAAAGTCTTCTTCTCGTCACACTTTTTAAAAGTTCAAAGAATGCAGAGATAGTCCAAGCCATCACTATATTTTTTGTTTAGTCGAATAATAAAATAAAATTTTAGAATTTTGTAAAAAAAAAATTTTGCTTGATTGTCCAAAAAAAACTATGATTAAGGTTTTGTCATTTTGCTTACATTTAATTTTGACGCAATCTTTTAGCTATGAATAATAAAAAAGTGTAAAACTTAACATTTTAGAACATGACTTTCCATAGTTGTGAATAGTCACGCTCCAAAATAATAAGTGTAAGACCTTATCATCATTTATGATGAGAAAGGAGCATGTTAAACGAGTATATACACATGTGCTATCATTTATTATACATATCTCTTCGTTATTGTTTTACTAAATGAAGAACATTCTAAATGTGTGTCTATGAAAAAAATACATATAGTGATTTCATATTGCATTAAGTTGTGTATTTTTGTTATAAACACGTTAAACTTGTAAAAAAGTTCATCGTGTAATTTAAAGATTACATTTGTATAAGAAAGCCACGATTTTGGTTCCTCATATCCTAATTATTTTTTAAATTACAGAACTAAAAAAGTTATTAAATAATGATTTAATTGAGCTATGTAAATCGTTACATAGCTGTAACACATGGATCGTACGAAAAATGCCTGTCCAAATAGAGAAAAATATTTAAGATTTATCACAAATCTTCGGCTTTTAAATGAAATTACAGTTAGCATTTGCTACTCACTATTATTTGGAAATGAGATTCTAGAATATTTGGGAGCTGCAGGAATGTGACCGGTACTGCAAATGTTACCGGTCACTAACTGAGCACTGTGTACTTCGTCACGTTGGCGTCAGCTGCCAAGCAGATTCTGCTGGGCTCCTAGGCTAACCTAGCCTGAAAGAAGCTGCTTGGGTCAACAAGCTACAGTAGCCATGCAGCAAAGCTATACCGGATTTTTTCAGTCTTACATTGTATTTACAATATAAATGCAAGGATTCAAAAGGAACCAGAAAATAAAATTATAATATCCAGGAAATCAGTGACAAAGATAGCACCCTCGTTTTTTCACAACTATATTCAGTAAATGTGTGCACATACCGACAAGCCACACCCTTGAGGAGTACACCAACAATTTATAAGGGAAAAAATGATATTATTAAGCTTGTACACGTAAAAGGCCAACATCATCGTTTACTCGTAGAAAACACAGGAAGCAACTCTTCATTGTAAAATAAACAGTAAAAACTAGGATGACGACCTCAATACTAAAAAATTTTTGAATGACTTTAAAGAAAATCCTTAGCTAGATGCAAACGGTGAACTTATTAACAGACTTCACCAAATCAATATGAAATAGAGAGAACAATTGATAGAAATTGAAAAGCGCAATAAGTAAGAGAAAGAAAGGGAGAAAGCTGCCAAAAACCTTATCATGCCCCCACCTCATCCACTGTTACCTCCAAATACTTTTAAAAAACGACACTCTTTCAGGCCAGATAGAAACCAGGGCTTCAATAGGGTCCTACTAGAGGTAAGAGAGAGTAACTCCAAAGAAGAGTATAAAATTGAAGAATAATAGATAGGTACAGCGTATGCACGACATAACTACCACGTACTGACCACTGCGTATCCTAACCCATGGCTCAGAGAACCCTCTATTCCAGAAAGTAAAAAAAGTCGAAGATCACTCTTTGTGATATCTTGGTAATTGAGTCTTCTGTACAGGGTTAAATGATGTCCTAGATACAGTAACAATAACTGCATTTTATAAAAAAGGCTATATTAACTAAGTAATCATGAGTAACCAAGAGAAAGCAGTATGGATTGCCGTCTTCTCAAGAAAGACGACAGTAAACGTTATGTAAAAATGCACTTTAAGGATAATGCACTGAGGTTGGATGTTAAAACTTGCTTGAAATTTTGCTAGTGCAGGTAATGAGTAAGCATATATCAAATGTGAGAAAAGTAAGGGACCTTGCAATTGTCAGCCAAAATCAATTGATAAAAATAACTAAGCGATAAGAAGTCATTTTTTTAAATATAATAAAATTAAATGGCAAACAATATAGTTATAAGCAGAAAAATACCTTCTATGCAACAATATTGTGGAAATAAATATATCTACGTTAAGTGGGTATAGTATTAGGTAATATTTAAGAGAATAACAATTATAAACAGTTCATCACAGCACAGTACGATGGAAGTAATAAACAGGCTGCCTAGTACAAAACTGTGCACTTTCACTAAATAATCTGGTGATTTTAAAACAACTTTCTACTGCCTTCGTTAATTACATCTAAAATTTGACGCTTTAATCTATTCATACGCTCACACACATATTTTTCATTTAATATCCAAAATATAATTGTGTCTAGAAAATTCAGAAAAATCATCCAGTAGTATCGCTTTCTCTAACAGCATAGAAGCACGTACCAGTGGATTTCCTTTCAGGACATTCATTACACGTAGGTTTTTTGACAAATATTTTTTAAATAATAAGAGTATATCTTAAGTAACATAAAGAGTACCTATGAAAATTGTCGATTGTGTGACTGTACCTTTACTTCATATATGTTGAATTTTAAAAAGTCACAATTTTATATGTAACCTTTAAAAAATCACGTAAAATAAAATTTGTATGATCTGTTAAAATATACGAAGTTTTTAAATACAAAAAAATACTTTTAGATAAACATATTTAATTTTAAAAAAGATATATAAGTTGGTATTTAAATAAATTGAGAAAGGGGGGGTCACGTATGTATCAAAGCACGTACGTAAGTATATTCACATGAGTAAAACAATTGCTAGCTTTGCTGCGCACATTACTGCTTCTCTTACTTCTCTGAAATCTTCCCCCATTAACCATAAAAAGAACGTTTATAAGCCAAAAACTCGCTCCATTCATGAATGAAAAAGTTTTGGAAAAAACAAAACACATTATAAATCAATTACTGTGTTTATACAGTACAAAAAAAATTTTATTTCAATTTTTGATTATTTTGAAAATATATAAAGAAATTGTTCAAGAAGTATATGTATTATGAAAGTAACAAATTATTAATAAACAAGTAAGTATTTATCGATACAAAGGAAAGCTGAGCTGTCAAAACATACTACTTTGTAAGTGTTCAAAAAAATCATTTAACTAAAAACGTTAGTCTATTACATACGTTATATAAGTCTGTTTACTTAATTAAATTCACTAACTTTATTTATTATCCAACTAAATCAATAAATAAACAGTAAAAACTATATTTTATTGAAAGTTAGTTTTAAACTACACGATAACATACAGGAGTCACATTTGTATATCGAGGTCACTCATAGCAAAAGGAGTATGGGCATCGACAAGTCAACACAAGGTCAGGAAAAACTTTTATTTCTTTCTACTTTAGAATTGGTTTACTGAAGAAGAACGAAACTTCATAAAATTTAAAATGTTTAGCGTGGTGTGGTGGCGTTATATGGTGTGGAGGGGACTGGAAGTACGTCACGGGAGACGAAGTAAATATAGGAGAATAAGGCAAATTCTACTCGTTGATTTACCTTAACGCATAACAAACAAATAGAAGTATAACTTAAAAAATAATGTGTTCGTTGTACACAAACATACTAGTTTTACCAGTGGCAGACCAACGACTTAAAGTTATCCAGAAATTTCATGAGTCTGCAGTAGAAAGCCGTAGAAAAATTAAGAAAACCTACAATAGAATCCCAAAAGATTTTTTCTGAAGAAGCATGAGGCCTAATGTCAAACAGCTTGTCCTCATACGTGACTCATGTCAACTAAAAAGACTCGTAGGTGTTAAAAATAAATAGGTAAAAATTATTACTGATCCACCGATTAGGTTATTTGAGAAGATTTCTTTATATTTTAACGGACTTGAAATTTAGCCATTAGAGCAGATAAATACGCATATTTCGTTAATTACAGGCTGGTAGACTAAATACATTGTGTTACCACTAGTACAACGCGCAGTGACACAATAAAGTTTGACAGCATTAACAAATACATTCGTTGCATAAATTAGCACTTTAAAAAAATTATTGTTGGACAGGAAAACGCAGCTCATGAATAAATCGACGGAAATATTTTTAAAATTTTTCAACATCGATTAAATTGGCAGGCTATTGTTACACTCACAGAGTAATGATGCAATTAAAGAAATGCAGAATATTTTGTGGAAATAGTTAAAGACGTATATTAATTAAAAAAATATGTAGTACGAGTTAATATCTTCAGACATGCTCGCAAATAATACATTTGAGCACGAGATACACGCCGTATAAGTTACTCTCTAAAAGTAGAGCTTGTATTCCCTTGAGCTTCAAATGCATGCTAACACACTGAGAATTTAGTACATACTTTAAACAGCTCACTGATACCACTACAAAAATGCAAACACTAGCAGCCTTGAAACGAGTGCAAAGTAAGTATAGATCAAAATATTACAATAATATGAAGCCAAATCCCACATTATGGTGAAAAGGACAAATGGTCTACGTACCGAAAGAGCTGTTAAAAGCAAAATATGATAACCAATGTTAAGGCTGATACGAAATAAAAGTAATGAATTATAAGTGCCATGATGTTATGTTACAAAGACATGACAAAGTGAAAGTAGTGTACGTAGAAAAAACTAAAAATCCACGCCTTTTTAAAGTGCAAAACAAAAATAGAAATAGAGAAACACGAAAGAAAGAAGATAAAAAAGTACTGAGCAGGCTTGCCCGTGAGCGTAACTAACACAGTGGCCAAAATCCAAGCAAACGTGCAATTGTGGGTAAGCGTATCACTACGTAAAGAATAGTTGGTAAAAACTTGAGACACAATGTCAATGTTCATGTAACAAACACACAGGCAAAATATGGTTTTCTTTAAATTTTTGTGGCCCTTACACGTGTCACAAAGAAGAAACAGGGAAAAAAAATGTAACGAAGACAAGAATAGTTATGATCGTTTTCAAAGTAATAACTATCATAATAACGGCAAAAATAATATAGAACTACACAAAATGACAGATCCCCACTAATATATATATATTGATGTAGGGGTGTATGTGCGCACATACACATGTGTGTGTGCGCGCGTAAGTCTGTATCAAAAAAGTCATTATTTTTGTTTTATTTACAGCCACTGGACATGCCACGAAAAGCTTAAGAAAAGTAAAATACAAGAAATCGAGTAGAGATTTATAGTACTCACAGAAAACGGTTGAATAACAATAAGTAATTATCATGCAAAGAAAACAATAGAATAGTATGATAAACAAGTCGTTTATGTGTTTTTTTTTTTTTCAAGATACGATGACCCAGTGCCACAAAAAAAAAACAACAACTATGATAAGACTTAATCAAAATTTCCTTTTTTTACTCATGAAGCTTAACATTTATTTCATTATATGTATCATCATTTTCTACTACATAAAACGAGAAGAAATATTAATACTCGATAGGAAAATTCTTTCTGTACGGCAAATTGCTCTACGCATAACGTTCTAAAAGACATATCATTGTACAAATAATAAGTTACATTCTGCAACTGCTTAGAATAAATTGTTAAAAGCAATAAGAGACACTATTGATGATATTTATGTTATATTATAAGAGTCAAAGTAGTAGGTAAGAAAAAAAAAATAACTATCGTGATTCCATGAGAACAAAAGAAAAAATACAGAGATAAGAACAAAACAAAAAAAAAGAACCAATAACACAAAAAAAAGTATTTACAATAATAACATATTGTAAAATATACTTCCAGGCGTATGTGGCTCTTTTAAGATCTATGTTATTAGTAGATCTAAACAGGTGTGAAATGGGCAAGTCTTACGAAAAGAAATTTTTAAATTATTTTTATTTAAATAATTAAAAAATTTAGTGCAACTTGTAATTTTTTACTTTTCGAGCACTCAGTTGTAGTTCCTTAATAGCGTTTATGATTAAGCTTTTTATGTAACTTATTTACCAACGAAACCAACAGCAAAAATAAAGAAATGACCGTTTAACAGAAAAAATTGTCTACCTGGGTATTACGGAGAAAGCTACGATTGTATAATTGATCATAAGATTCCGATTAATCAGTCATCAAAGGATAATGACAAGAACTGGGACTTCTAAGCTTTGTTTTGTTTGATGAGACTGGAGTAAGACTAAGCAAAAAAATTACAAACACATTGAATTATGCAGACCTATTCGTATATATAAGCCCTGCTAAAGAGAATAATATTAGTAATAAGCCTTAAAAACAAAGTCAGAACATTTTAAGCTGATACAACAATAGTATTGTTCCTAAAAATGTAGAACTGTCAAAAGAGATCTCATCTTACTGTTAAAACAGCTGAGAAACAAAGCTTTAAATTAAGAACTTTAGAGATCAAGTGGTTATATTTTTGATGTTACTTTACACTGACTAAGCTGTGCCCACAATTAATTTTATTGAGTTACTTTAATAAGTAAATGTTCATCGTGAGCTCTAGTAGTATGTGACACGCATATCGAGCTATCAGTGGCTAAGTGGTAAAGCGTTTGCCTTTTGACTGGAGGGCTAAGGGTTAATCCCTGCTCTATGCACTCACGGTACCTTTGTTAGTTGTCTCTCTACATGTCTGGTTATCACTGTGACAGAGCCAAAAATAAACCTTAAATGTGTCATGAAGAAGTCCAATAAGATACCTAAAAGCTTAACAAATAACAAGACAAGACTAATGACACGCACATCAGCACGTAGTCAATGTTGAGTGATAACGCATCTCATAAAATTTTATGTATCATGAAATTCTAATGGTTTCTGATCGTATATAATGTGTAAAAACCCGTCATCTTGTTTTATACTAATATATAAATCAAAGTCTCTGAAACTGTTGTAATCGCTAACCACGAAAACTACGCAACTGATTTAACCAAAATTTTGCATACAAATTTTTGATACTTTTTACATGGTCTTCGTTTCGTTTTTATCTTAAGGAAAAATCAATAACAATAGCAATAAGCAAGCTTAAAATATTTCAAAAATGTGCTAGGTTTTCACTTTAGTTCAGTAAAATTTACTTTGTGGCGTAAAAGTAAGATCAAAGCTACCTGTAATAAAAAGAATTCATTTGTATACAAAGTGATTCATCGATTACTTTTACCCGGGTACGTTGGGTGCAAAGATTCAGTATATTTACTCTACATGCCTTTTTTTCTTCAATACAATGCTTTGCGTTTTAGTGCCTTTTTCCATAGAGGAGGGGGGTTGCTACTGACGTGTTACTCAAAGATTTTAGGTAATGGCTGGCCAAACATTTTCCTGGAGCCAATATAATATTACCGATTAGAAGTTTAGCATTAAAATAAAAAATCATTTCACAAGATAAAGCTAAGAAAAATCTAAGTGGCGTCAAATACACAGGCAGTCAGCTGCTGGGCAACAATCTACTTACCCAAAAGAGTCTTGTGATTAATCAGAAGCCAGCGTCTCATTGTTAATTAATAAAAAAAAAAAGGTAACAAAATCTAATCCTGAGAGACAACAAGAATAACAAAAATAATCAGGACAAGAATAAATCTTTTATAATTAGTTGTACCTATTGAGACATAGGTCTCCTTAGTCATAACAATAACAACCATTGTGATGGTAACAATAATAGTAACAATAGCGATAATAACATTACAATGACAACAATAACAAAAAGAGAAGGACGCAAGGGACAGAAAGTCGGGAAGATAAGCTAGAAACATGAGAACAAGGGGATCAGGCTCGAGAGACTGAAAGGCACGCTTAACTTTCCTTACTACCAAGCAATTCTAATGAAGTAACGGAACTAAAAGCCGTACTTTTATTAATTCCCACACCGACAAATCTACGATACATATTAGAACAGTAAACTTTGCAAAAATGATACTAAATAAGTAATATATTCCATTGAAACATATAGTAATATCATCCTTTTAGGGTTTTGTAAATGTGTTGTTATTGTTGTATATTTATTAACGTTAAAATGATGTGACTTATCGTACTGATTTTCATATAAATTGAAAAAAATGTTTTTTACAAACATAATAAACAAAAATTAAGGTTAGTGGAAATTGCTTGAATGCTCTTGTTACGTCCGAACTTATATAAAAAAAGGCTGGAACTCGTAGATTCGTTCTACAAATGAATAATATTAATTTTCGTTTGTCAGGAACCACTATCAGCGCAAAGGCCTTATTTGCTTTAACTTACAGTACACTTTTCTTTGAAGTCCTTGACTCGGCGTTGTAGTGTTAGGTTTCACCAAGCGATGTATATGAAGTGGTGTACGCTGAGCTGGCGTTGACTTACTGTGAGAGCTTATGTCTTATGTCATACGGTAGTAGCGTATCTTATTTGTCTGTTCATCTCATGTCCTTGTAAAGGTCTTTGTCATACAGTGTCCATTTTATTTTTCCTCGATTTTCAATGTATTTATTAGGGTCAGGATTGTGTGTTGTCACGGACGTGGCTTGATCCAGTTAGGCCAGCACCCGTGTGTTGGCACACCAGCGTACAACTGACGACATAATAGAGTGCCTCTAAAAGTGCAATTAATACAGCCTCTCGCGGAGGCGGTCCTGGCTGAGCAATCAGCGTAAAGTTTCGTGAATCCTTAGTTGATGGGTTTGAGCCCCTTCTCTGCCTTTTTAACGGAGCATTTGACTACAATGTTTCGGTCTCTTTAATCCATTTATTTAAATCATCGGAATTACCTGTTCTCCATCTACATGAAAATCCCTGAAGCTTGTTCCGTAAAAAGTATAATTTGGTCACAGCGATGGGATGTAGGATGTAGCACGCCGTCGCAAGATCATACAAGGTTGACCGCAACGATTTTCTTAATCCTACACGAACTCACTCGTGTCGATGACAATAATTAGGCTTCTGCTCTTAACGTTGGAACCCAAGTCAACGGTCCTTTCTTTCTTGTTCTTCCTTGACTCACTTTTTAAGCGAGCTTACAGAAGCCTCATTTGCTCGAGCTTTTCTCATACAGCTTAGTCACTAAACTAAGTCCTACATTTGCTTGAAATGCACGCTTTTAACGTGTAGATTAATCACCAAACAAACTCTTACATTCACTTACAAGATGCAACAGAACTCACTCTCCAACCTTTATAGTAATTTTGGAGCACTTAATAAAAGAGAAAAGACGAATATTGTTATGTGTGAAGAGTTTTTATACTCTTGCGTTTAAGGAGGACGTGTCAGGTTGGAGATCCGAACGACCAATCAGAGCCTAACCTTATTACCTTCGACTGACACGAGCACAATCATGATTCAATAATTTTACTGTAAATAATGGTTGAAACTGCTGATCTCTCGGAGTTTACATAAAGTACAAGTTGCTATCGAAGTTGTGTATGATGTTTTTTGTGGACCTACGCAGTAAAGAATATTATAATTATTGAGTATTAACATTCCTTGTTGTACCACTGCGAATTGATGTTATAAGATAAGCGTTTTGTAAAAGTGTTCAAGTTTGCACGAGTAGTTCGAGTTTTGTGACGATAGATTGGTTTATAAGAAGTAAGTTATATGTCACGCGATTGCAGAAGCAGGTATACCGCTCGATGGTTCGAGATCACTGAGCTTACGTTTTTTAAAATTGAAAATGAAACTCTCTGTTGTGAAGTAATAAATAATAAGTATATGACATGGGATGTCACACTCTTAACATTTTGTAATGTTCAGAAAATGTTTGGTTCAAACTAAAAAAGAACAAGAAAATACTTCAAGGACCTTAAAATCTTTTTTGAGTCTTAGTGCCTTCAAAAACTTTATTAAAAACGTTTTGTTTTATATTTAAGCTTTCTATCCTTAAAATAACTTTAATAATTTATAAGCATAAAAACGACTTCTGCGTAAAAATTTTTCAAAGGTCTTCTCAAGTTATTTTTATCTTGAAAAATGTATCTTAGTTTTTTACTTTGATTTTGATCACCTCCATAAGTTTTAGTATTAGGATTAGGCTCTTTGTTTTGAAGAACTCGAGAAAACTATTTTTGATGTATTTTCATAAATTTTTCCAGTGTTCCAAAAACGTATGGAAGTATTAAATCAGCTTCTTTATCCATTTAACAAAGCGAAAACGTACAAGTATATTATTTTATCTGAAAAAACAGAAAAAGACTCATTTTTTTTGTTAAAAAAAAGTAAGTTTTTGGGGGCTTACTATGTGAAACAATAAAGTAAAACCCTAAAATTAAGAATTTTTACCATGAAAACATCATTTTGTCGTTTTTTGTAAGCTTCTAAGTTTTGAAGAAAACTGTAGAATTTAAAAGTAAAGTTAATATAACTACTTAACTCAAGAGTTTTAACACAACGACTAAAGGTTATTACGACCTTCAAACACTTTATCTTAACTCTGATTCAGATTTTGACTAATAATCTAAGCTATGTCATAAAATTTAATTTTATCAACTTCTAGAGAAAAAAAACACAAGTTTTCTGTATCTCATGGCATTTTTTTAACTACTGCATAGTGAAATATATCAGAAAACTTCTAACGTGGCTCCAAACAAAGTCAAATGTGCAAATGTGAATCTTTAATTATTTTAACTTGTTATTAAATGATTTATAGATTTGAGCCTCAGCCGATTGTTAGGCTATTAGATCTTTTTATTTTGCATAGCTTTATTTGCTAAAGTAGTTGGTGCTGCATGAGCATGGCAGGTGATTCTTTTGTTGCCGAATAAACATTTCTGTAGTGGCAGTATGCTCCCGGTAGCAGCTACTGCAGTGTAATTGGCAAATTTTGCATGCAATAAAACAGTAAATCTTAAGACTGGATAGAAATATCACTATAATTCTTAGTTCTACATACCGTTAGACAAGGCATCCCAGAAAACTATAGAAAATGACGTAATATTGTTGTTAACAGTTTTAAGTTGTCATAAACGTTGAAAAAATTAAAAAAAAAAGTTTCTCATTTTTTTAAGCAACTTCCTCAAATCTTACTTTACGAGGATTTATGGTCATCAATTACGAATCTGAAAGCTCATTTTGTCAACTTAAGATAGTTGATCCACTATAGCTCACTTAAATCTAGAATTCTAAGACAATTGAAGTTTAATAGTTGAATGTGTCATTACTATGGCTTTTTATACAAACGGAAGGTAACTCTCTGAATTAATACAGTTGCTTAGTAAATATGTTTGACAAAAACACGAATTTAAAAAGAAATCATTTTTTTCTTTAAAAAAAGTACGTTATTAATAATTTTACGATGCTATAGTCCTTAGTCTAAGTAAAGACGTATACTCTGAGCTTGGACTTGCCCAAAACTTACGGTTCTTTCAGCGCAAAAGCCTTTTAAGCATACGAATATAAATAAACAATATTTTCTACAGTTTTCATACATGATTGTTGGTATGTCCTTATCAATGTGTACAAAATAAAACAAAACAAAGAATTTATTTTAACAACCAGACACTTAAGTTGCTTGCTGCCTTACTGAAAAAAATCTCATTAAATGCCAAACGTATAAGCAACCATACAATCATAAAGCAACTTATCTGAGTAGAGTAAGATAATTTTAGAGTAAAAATAGTCTTGTTCAAAATAGTATTACAACACTCAATATTCTTACGATAAGTAATGTAATATTAGCTTCAAAAGTTACTATAATACTATTAACAAAGCTCTGCAGTTAATATTAGTAAGTTTAAGTTGTATCAGGATATTTTTAATTAATGATAAAGTAATAATGTGACAGATTCAGTAGCTATCCCGGAAAAAGTTTGTTAACAGCTAAATATAAAAACGTTACTTTCTATTTTACTTATTTTATTATTTATTAATATGACATATCAAACTTTATAACTGCAAAGTTTATAATGTGCTTATATCCAAACAAGCGGGACTATGCCCTCTGTAAACCCCGCACGCTACCACCCTTATTATTGAACATCAGTTGAATACTTTATTCTCACACTTTGCCATTTAAAATTTAATAAATTAAGAAATTGTGGACTTTTACATATAGATAGAATTTTACAGTTAGAACACTAATGATGTAAAAATCTCAATATTCCCATACCAAAAATGTTGATGTAGTATTATGAAAAAAGTACATTTTTGTACTAACATATTTAATTTGATGTATGATTGATACAATGAAGATCAAATCACGATATTTAAAATCATATGTAATTACTAAAATCAAATTTTTGTTATTAATACCACAGGAGGTTTAAAAAAAATATTTCTATGTAAAATAATAACATATTATTTTGCTACTTGTAGAAAAAAAATTTTTATCCATGACATGGACAAATATAGCATTGATAATACTTAAATAAAAAGTAACCTTTCATGGAACATTTTATCCAGCATTAGACATAAACGAAGTATAAGGATACTTCCTGAAATTAAAATTGAAAAAAAGAAAGATAAGAAAAAACGTTTGATTATTACCGACGAGACTTCTATGATCTTAAAACAAGCCTTAAGAATAGTTATATAACATGACGTTATTTATTTTATAGAAATATATATTTTGGTGATAAATTTGTTCTTTTAGAAGAAAATTTAAGATACGTTCCTAAAATGTTTAAAAAATAATTATAAGAGCATCATTGTACAAAAAAGTATTAATCATTACGTCTTTTGACACTGCTTCATATTCTAAAACATAAAATTAATTTACTTGATACAACAATTTTAATTCATCATGATTACTTCTTATTTTATACAGATAATAATTCTCCTTAGTCTTGGCATTTTTTACGCCTATAAATAAATCTGTAGTTCGTTCGTGTAAATTGTTGACATGTATTTATAATATGGGATATTGTGTAAAAAAATCACTGTTGTTGCATGGTCAATTGTACGTTGTATTATCAAGATACAAAACTGAGAATAAAGCTTATATTCAAATAGAACGAGATAATAATTTAGAAATAAGGCATACTGTTCGAAATAAAACTTTGATCGTTAACTTATCTGAAGTGAATGAGATATCTTTATTTTTTTGCAATTGCAAAATTATGAACTTGTACGTCGTACTATGGCGTAGTTTATTTAAGCAGTTTATAAATGTACAAAATCAACAAAAGAAGTACAAAAAT
Organism: Copidosoma floridanum; assembly: GCF_000648655.2. The sequence continues at coordinate 685,633 of NW_019379546.1, forward strand.
TTTGTTTCATGACATAACGGGATACATTCGAATGATCATTTTTTAATGTTTACTGTTATGAATATACAAAATTGTACTGTATTGTTATACGTAAAAATAATTTTTACGTATACCGTTTAGTTTTATTTAATATTTTCCATCGACGAAGATTTCTGTTGAATGAGTTATTTATTTTAAAAAAGAAAATTTGTTTCATTAAAATATTTGATAAACACATAAAGACATATGTATCCAAATTATACGTATATCAAGTGTTCAACCAATATAAATTTTTTATTGCACAATAACTTTTTTCTTAAGAACGTTGCACCCTATCTGGTTTTTCGACAAACTGGTGAATTTTATTATAATATTTTACAGGTTTTTATAAAAAGCAATAGATGTGTTTAACTTTTTCGTGGTAAATAGAGTTACCAGCTAGGTCCATGGTTAAACTACTTTTTAAATTTTTTTTTAAATATACTTCTATAGGCGCATTTTGCCCTACGGAGTTAATCAACGATTTCAGATTGGTGACCTTGAGATAAAGTGTAACGGAAGTGAATTTGGCTTGATTCGCCCGCTTCACTCCTCTTGACGTACTTCCAGTCCCCCTACTACACCCAACATTATCTCACCATGCACACTACACAACGTTATTGCACCAGACCACACATTTTGAATTTGACTTTTTTTTTTCTTTAACCTATTTCTGAAAAGAAAAAAAAAAGTTTCCTAAGTAATTCGAACCCCCGACCTTCTACACGCTGGTCGAGGCCCTTATCTACTCTGTTGTGAGCAGGCCTGACGTGATACTGTCGATAACCTCATTTTATCTTACAGTTCGTAACTTATTTTCACTGTAAGTTTTTATTTATTGTGTAGTCAATTATTTAGTTTTGTTTTAAATGGAGTGAGTAAGTTATTAAATAAAATGTATTTTTCTGGAAAATTTTAGTTTAATAGTTGAATGTGTCATTACTATGGCTTTTTATACAAACGGAAGGTAACTCTCTGAATTAATACAGTTGCTTAGTAAATATGTTTGACAAAAACACGAATTTAAAAAGAAATCATTTTTTTCTTTAAAAAAAGTACGTTATTAATAATTTTACGATGCTATAGTCCTTAGTCTAAGTAAAGACGTATACTCTGAGCTTGGACTTGCCCAAAACTTACGGTTCTTTCAGCGCAAAAGCCTTTTAAGCATACGAATATAAATAAACAATATTTTCTACAGTTTTCATACATGATTGTTGGTATGTCCTTATCAATGTGTACAAAATAAAACAAAACAAAGAATTTATTTTAACAACCAGACACTTAAGTTGCTTGCTGCCTTACTGAAAAAAATCTCATTAAATGCCAAACGTATAAGCAACCATACAATCATAAAGCAACTTATCTGAGTAGAGTAAGATAATTTTAGAGTAAAAATAGTCTTGTTCAAAATAGTATTACAACACTCAATATTCTTACGATAAGTAATGTAATATTAGCTTCAAAAGTTACTATAATACTATTAACAAAGCTCTGCAGTTAANTCGATTTAACAGTACAGGCTTGTACTGGCCAGCCACCATATTGTTTATTTCGTATTTTACCATAAAATATTGTTTGTAATGGATCTGTTATAAGATATTAAATTATTTATTAAAACCACATCTAACTAACGTAGATTTACTATTTCCAACAAAAAATTGCACCACGTTTGTACATAATATCGTTTAATACAAGGTATATTTATATCAATAATTATATTATGTGCCATAAAATTTTATAGAAATATAAGTTTTTACTTGGGTACCCAAGCACCCACTGTTTTTTTTCTTTTAATTAAATATGAAAATATCGTATCATTCTATTGCATATTGTCACGTACGATATCATAGCTACACGTACGTGCACCCCCTCTTTTTGGGCCTACTACAGATGATTGTAGTGGGAGAGAGCAAAAGGTTAAGCAGATACGATGCTGGAAAGGGGCGCTCTCTGGGGGAACCGGCAAAGACGAAGGTCGTACACATGCGACGCGCTCTTCTCTTGTTTTTGCATAAATAAAGACGTTCATACTAGTTCCTTGACTATTAACTTCGTGCGCACCCCAAGACCATAAGATCCTACGCAACAGTTTTGGTGTCAGAAGTGGAATGGTCATCGCAATTAGGTACATTTTTTTTTTCGGTTTTTGTCGACGATAAAGTATCGACTCTCACGATTTTTGGGAAACACACATAGTGTCGTGCCACAAAGTAAACAAGGAACTGCTACGAGAGATATCAGCGAGATAAGAAGTGGTGAGCGTACGAAGAAAAAAACAGCTCCAATCAAGGACCAAGGCGGAGGATACCTGGGACTACGATAAAAATCAAGCAAACAAGGATAAATAAATATCTTGGTTGCCATCATTCTAGCCAGGAGCATTTGGTAAGTACTTTCGATTAAAAAATAAACAAATATAATTAACTGTTTTAAGAAGTCTGCAAAAAATTTTAGTGCGTCATAAATTTTTTTTTTTTTGCTATATCGCTTTTGCGTTCGGTATCCTCGTAGTATCGGTGGTGCGTCACTGGGGTAATTTATCGTGAGTCAGAAAGATTTCGGACCGTGAAAATAAATTGGTCAGGTTAAAAGTGAGAAAATAATAAATAAATGAAAAATAAATTAGACACGCGGTAAATGCTAAAGTAAAGTGGGTTTATCATCGTGAAATAGAAACGCAAAGAATCGTACGGAAATTAACTTATAAGTGTTGAAGCGCTCTTATACAGACAGGGAATAAAGAGAAATCAAAAAAAGAATAATAAAGAATCTATGATGAAAAACTTTGATGAATCCCAAAATGATGTAATGAGTGTTATGGAGGACGAGATTTTCTGGTATCGGGATATCGAGTCGGAGTCAGAAACACTGACCGTGTTGTTAGAGCACAGGCCCGAAACTAAATCGAAATGAGAAAAAATTAGCAAGAAACAGCGTATGCTCATGTTAAAATTCTTTTAAAAAATGAAACCAGGGGTAATTAGGGAGAAAGTCTCATTAACAACGTTATGCAGAATGGGGGTGGGTGCAGAATATTCAGCCTCCATAAAAAACAACGCGGCGAATACGTCACCCTTAAAAAATGCAGATTATACAGCCGAAAATGGGATAAGCGAAATTTCGAGGGACGCGAATTCGCACTCAAAAGATAGGTTCGACAGTAAGGATACACAGGATACGCTTCAACATGCGTTCAGACGGGGAGAAGAACAAGCAGCGCAGCAAACAGCACAGCAATGTGCAACACAGTTTTCGGAGGAAGCACTAACAAAAAATTGTAGATACTTAGTACTTGGCCATAAAAAAAAATTAGGGCTCAACGTCAAGGACGCCGGAAGAGGTAGGAATGTATGGGGGGAGGGGGCAGCAAACGGGAATCCCAAGTTTTTTGGGCACGAGGATGCATGATGCTAGACCCAGCGACAAACCTACAGGCCCAATAAATGATAGGGAGAGAGGCCAACCGACAGCACCGTCATCTGACTGGCCGTTTCGTGACAGTAACATGAACGGGGAATACATTTTGTGAGAGCAACAACATCAAGCGCAGCTAAATCCAACTTACATAAGCCCCATCATAAGTAAACAGCGAGCGGACAACACGTACCCTGTTAGCATGCACTACAGTGCACTGTCCTATGTAGATAGCGTGGCGAGTATTCAATGAAGATCCAATAAACTTTTCGCTTGTTTAACAGATGGTGAGAACAGCAAATCTAGCAGTTCTGCCGCAATATGAAAGATACTTCATAGGTACACTAGGCGGTAAACTTAGAGGGATGACGGCAGATCAATTTTGCATCCAGTTATCACTGTTTAATACCGTAGACGCATTTTTACTCGCTCTATCACGGCGATTTAAGAGCATGGGAGGCATCGATACGAAGCTGACCCAACTTAAGTCACTGACTCAACTGAACAGTGAGTCAATTATTCAGTACTGCAGCTGGGTGCAACGGTTGCATAATAAAATAATGATAACTTATGACGCCAAGTCACATCTGTACAACATTTAGAAAACTTCCCCAAAGCAATCCGCAGATAGAGAGTCAGCAAAACAGTTCATCTATGGGTTGAAAGCGCTATACAGTTCTAACGTGGCCGGAGTAAGACCTGTAATACTGGAGAAGGCCATTGAAGCAGCTACAGTAGTAGACCACAAGTTAAGTCTACGTCAAATGGCACTCAATAATTTCAGCGCATATACAATACCGGAGAGTTGTTTTGGTAAGAAAAATCCAAGGATAGGCATGGTAATCAGCAATGGGCCACAGGGAAAGAGCGATACGCACAAATGTGATAGCATCAAAGATGTTAAGTGATGCTCATATTGTCAGAAGCACTGTCTGCACTCTACGAGTGGGTGCGAAAAGCTATAGAGAGACGCAAAAAACAGAGGAAGAAAAGACCCCGAAAGGCCCGAAACAGCACCAGCTAACAGATTAATGAAGATGGAGGAGAAAAATAAAGAAAGACCTGCCTACGATAATCAGCCCCCTTATGTGCAGTACAGTAACCCTGATCCCAGAAATTACCATAAGAAACATAATGGCTTCACATCCAGTAATAATAGTTATAATAAAAATAAAATAAACTTTAATGGCAACAATAGTCACCTTCCGGCGAATAATAACAGGAACAATAATAGGCCATTCGAAAAGAATAGGAATTTTGATGTTCGAAACAGATGAAATAATTAGGCACCCAATAATAATTTTAATTATCATTATCATTGGAGAGAAAATAATTATAATAGTTACGCGTCTGGTAGGAACAACTACAACAATCATAATCATCGAAGAAAACATAATTATAACAACTACACGCTCGGTAATAACAGCTGTCACAATTATAATCAGCAACGGTAATATAATTATAATAATGACAGTCCCAGGGACAACGGTTATAACCTCTACAATCAGAGCAGAAACCAAAATAGTCAATACAATCATGAGAAAAATACGAGAACAGACGGATCATAAACGGAAAATTTAAACTCCTAGGATGCTCGATTTGCTCCCCACGCGTCAGGCATCCCCCAGTAAATAGAAAGATAACAAAAGCACTCGACAGCAGAAAAACAGCAAACGTACAGGTAAGAGAGTCGCTAGCTGCAAGTGCGAGAGTTGATATGATGACAAGAAAAGATAATTTGCCTCGAAACAGCCCTCAAATGCAAGAATGACAAAACAATAACGGAAGCAATCCTCAGCATAAAGCAAAAATAAATAAATTTCTAGCAGGTAGGACACCCCAATCGGTATTTATGACAAGCACTCAACTGAAAGGTGGGGACGCAAAATTTTACGTGGACACTGGAGCTAGAATTTCCATTATAAAGGAAGACTGTATTCTTCCAAATGCATACTTTGACGTGAGGAACCGAGTAAGATTTGTGGGTGTTACGCACGGAAAGTGTAAAACCACTGAATATCATTATGTGTAGGTTGCATGTGGTTCCACGTGACTTCCCGATGGATGGGGAAGGGATAATTGGATGGGATACTTTTAAGTAATATCAAGGTCGCATAAGTGTGGCAGAAAATATTTTTTAACAAAGAAAAATAAAAATTAATTTAATCAAGCCAGAGATGCTCGAGATTCTCGCTAGGTCAAGGCTAGTTATATATGACCCCGTTGGGATCAATAGAGGAAAAAAAAAGTAGGGGGGGTTGCTTTGCAAAGAATAAAAAAAGGAGTTTTATTCCAAAATTTTGTAGCCACAAATAATAGTGGAAAAGTTCATGCTGAGTGTTTAAACACACTAAATGGAACAATAAGCATACCTGTACCGGAACTTGAGTTATTAGAATGCAAGGTGATGCGAGAGGCCAATCCATTTAGCGTTGAAGAGGATGACGCTCAGGGCACTAATGAGGCAATGATAAGACTTTTTAATGCAAATGGCCAAGAAAGACGAAGAATGAACAAAGTTGAATATAGTGTTACAAAGAATCGTACAAGCAAAGAGAACAATGGTAATTTCAAGAACACTGACAATTTAAATAGTTTATTGGATAAAGGGAACATAGCGAGAATCGATAAAATAATGCAGCTTATTGATGTTTCAAGCTTTAATGAGGAGGAAAAATCGTCCGTCTGAAAACTCATAGAGTATATATAATCCATTTGTATTTTGCCTAGATAGAGAACCACTGAAAGCAACTTATATATTGAAACACCGCATTATAACTATGCCTAAAAAGCCCGTGACGGCGGAACGCTATAGGTACCCACCAGCGGTAAGAAAAAAGATAAAAAAAGAGATAGAAAAATTATTCGAACGAGAAATCGTCGAGCCTTTATAATCACCGTACAATTCTAACATGTGGATTGTACCCAAACATGCGGGGCTGGACGATGAGAAGCATTGGCACGTGGTAACTGATTCTCGGCAGCTCAACGAAATAACTGTAAAAGTTGCGATTCCTTACCATTCCAAAGTGATATACTCTAGCATGTAGCGTCAGCTCGATACATTACAAAAGTCAATTAAAAACAGGGATTTTTCCAAGTATAAATTCGAGAGGATGACGCACACAGAACAGCATTTTCTGGGCCGGATGGTCATTATCAGTATAAGAGAATGCCAATGGGGCGTTAGGACTCACCCAATAAATTTCTAAGAGCGATGTCACTCGCGTTGGCGAATCTACAAGGGCATCAAATCGAAGTGTATTTAAATGACGTCATGACGTTTGCTTCGAACCTTAAGGACCACGAAAGGCGTTTTATTAGTCTTTTAAGGCGGCTTTCGAAAGCAAACCTAACAATTAAGCCGGAAAAATGCCAATTTTTGAAACGTGAGGCAAAAGTACTGGGACACGTAGTAGGAAACGAACAAATAAAAATAGATTTTAAAAAATGAAAGCAATACCCGAGAGAGACCCCTAAGAAATACCCGAGACCTATGAATGCAAAAAAAATCAAACAACTCTTTGGATTTGTCGGATATTATAGACGATTTATCCAGAGTTATGCAAAAATTGCTCAGCCACTCTCTAAACTCTTAAAAAAAGAAATAGAGTTTAAATAGTAACAGCAGCAGGAGCAAGCTTTTAGAATACAAGTTGACGCATTATGTAGTGAGCCAGTACACATTGCACCTTATCTGGAGAATCCCTTTATTATTACAACGAATACGTCAGACTCATTAATAGGAGCAATGTTAAGCCAAGGCAAATTTGAAAAAGATACACCGTGTAAATATGCTTAACAATGCGTCTAGGGGATCGAATTAAGCTACCCAACGTATAATAAGGAACTGCTGGCTATAGTGCTTGCAAAAGAACAGTCTTTGCCGTACTTATTTGGGTGCTAATTTACAGTGGTCACCGATCATGAGCCACTAAGACATTATCATACGTCAAATCTGCCCGACATAATATTTAATTAGCTAAAGGCGGAACTACGAGCTCCAAGTTTGACGTAGTATATAGGCCAGGCATTCTAAAAAAGGCACCTGAATTACTCTCTCGAAATTTAGTAATAGGAGACGGAGAAATAATCACTGGGCGGCCACGCCAAGAACTGTATCAGCTGGTGCAAGAACATAAGGAAGAAGGGCCAGCCGATAGCGATGGGCCTCCAGCAAGCATTTTTCAAATACGAGTGACCCGTAAACAGCGCATTCAGGAAAATACTAAGAAAGAAAAAATAATTTACTCTGATTCAGAGGATTGAGATAAAAAAGTACAGAAGAAAAAACAAAATTCTGATAGACGACAAGGAAATAAATGTGACACGATAATAGATGGTCTAGCTGATGGTGAGGGAGATTCTAAAGCCAAGGAAAAAGTATAAATAAGCAAAAAATAAGGCAAAAAATTGAGGAAAACAGTGAGAAAAAGAGGTCGCCCAAGTGAGAATATTAAAGTGAGCAATTTAAGAACAGAAACAGACACGGAGGCAATAAAAGAAATTTTTTCATAGGGACTAACAAGCGCACTAGCAATAAAAAGAAACCAGAAATAAAAAAAAAAAAAAAAACGGTTGGTTTTAAAGTTCCAGCCCCCCGAGTAACGCGACATAAAGAACTTCGTTCTAAAAAAAAAATTTTAAACGTCCTGGTCAAGCTTAACGCCGTCAACCGTCTATCTTTATTGCTTCGCCTATACAAGCGTTANCAAAAACAAAAACTTAAAAAAAAAATGAAAAAAATAAAAAAATAATTTAGGACTCACGATGGTTGAACTTCGTAAGTACTGTATTTATGCACGACGTTCTAACGAAGTTTAATTATCGTGAGTACTAAACTATTTTATAATTTTTTTTATTTGTCTTTCAAGTCTTTTTTTTAGTAAACAACATGAATGCAGTACAAACGCTTACAGAGCTTCGTTCTTTTTGTGGGTCTGGTGACCCCCTTGTTACCGAAGAAATTTTGTCTATACTTATCTCATGTTTAAAGAACTTCGTTTTTACCGTAAGTTCCATGACCCATTAATACCCCTTGGTTTGTTGTTTCAATTTTCTATATTATTTTTTCTTT
>NW_019379546.1:705442-800360 GCF_000648655.2 Copidosoma floridanum
CCTCTGTTGGAGTATAATAATAATTAAATGTGTTGATAAAGTGTAATTATTGAATTATATCAACGAGAATGAGAAAAATAAAAAATAAAAAAAAATTAAGAAAAAGAAAAAAATATAGAAACAATAGAGACAAAGTAAGAAAACATTTAGCATGCGGCAACAAGGAAGCGTAGTCACAGTAAAATAGCGAGAAATAGATGTATGGATACTGCATAGCGTATGGGAAAATAGATATCTGTAAAGAGAGTGCCACACTCGCAACTGAAAATAAGCACACGGTTCTTGAATGGTATAATGCATTGGGTCGTATCATTTTCGAGTAAACCACCTTCTGGGTACGTATATGTGCATGAGCGTAGATATAGGAAAACAGAAACATAGATAGAACGTTAACAAAGACAAGACAGCCAAACGCTCTCTTTTTTCGCCTCTCACTTTCTCTACTGCGGTTCTTAAAGATGTCAAAAACAAGAATATACCCGCTGGAATAGAAAAGGATATACGAAATAAGAAAACATTACGGTGGCATGTATCACCAAGCATACGAATACGAGGTAGTGCAAATAGTACGCGTAGCGGTGAGAGGTGCACCTCTGGCAACTTACAATATGCAACGTCCTCTCGCACAAGAGGAGGGAAAAACAAAATTAAATTAAATTATGTATACATACATAAATCTAAGTCACGTTTGTTTATTTTTTTTAGTTACCATATTTACGAATAAAAAAAAAGCATTATCTAAAAATATCTAATAGCATCCTAGCGCTGCCAATTGTAACAATAATACTGATGAGAACATTAAAATAATAATTAAACCAACAGTAGGAGAATAAGTTTTACTATATAAAACATTATTACATACTGCAATACCATATTCAATAAAATGGAATATCAATAACTTGAACTAGAATTTAGTAGTTGCAATAAGCCCTAAGCCTAAGTAGTAACCATTAACTGTTAAATTGAGAAGAAGAAAACAATAAGTGTTTACACAAAAAGAGAACAACTTAGCGAATTTGTGTAAAGGAGAAACCAGGACAGGATTTTTTTTGCTCTACACCTTTTTACTCCTATGTTAAAAATCTCACATACAACACAAATAACATTACACGAACATTAGACTAACTCAAACATACAAATTAAGAAGTAAATCGTCATCGAGGATGATAGTGGCGTGGCCTTGGACGCATCATGTACGATATTGTAGCTACACGTACGTGTGCCCCCTCTTTTTGGGCCTACTACAGATGATTGTAGTGGAAGAGAGCAAAGGGCTAAGCAGATAAGATGCTGGAGGGAGGCGCTCTCTGGCTGAAACCGGCAAGGACGGAGGTCGTATACACGCGACGCGCTCTTCTCTCGTTTTTGCATAAATAAAGACGTTGATACTAGTTCCTCGACTATTAACTTCGTGCGCACCCCAAGACCATAAAATCCTACTCAACGATATATTAAATAAGGCAATAATTAAACGCATTGAGAATGTAAGCAAAATAACCAACAGCGGGATAGAGCGTTCTCACAAGGGTAATGCAGACATTCTTTATCAAATTATGTAGATAGCATAACTATTAAGGGAGTGGTGAAAAATATCTGAAGAGGATTAAAAATTATTGAAGCATTACTCAGACTTTGCTGTTAATGAGTTCAAATCGTTTACGTAGGCTTTGAGGTAGGAACCAAATGATTTTACTTAAAATCTACAGCATTTTCTTAAAATAAAAGTTGTATGATACAATATAACTGTTTAATGTTAAGTCGTAACTTGGGACTTAATTTGCTAAATTCATTTAAAGTTCATAACTAGTTTTAAATCTCATTGACGGAGCAGAATCTTGTGAAATGATAAAAATAGTTGAAGAAATACTTTATAGTACATTTAAAGATGCTAACATTGCTTTAGATTGAGTAAGACACGATTTTAAAAAGCATTTAATAATAACTTGTCATACCATGTGTTAAGTTATTTGGGGCAAGAGTTCGTGAAAAAAATTAATTTAAGTTTTATTGGAAATTTTGGAATAAAGAAAAAAAATGCTTTGTTACATCGAACTTTAGTTTACATAAAAAAAATTTTTAAAAGTTTTCAAAAAATACTTCGACTGACGAATCGCTTTTAAAGTCATAATTAGTTATTAAAAAAAGAAGAATCATATCATTAAAAGTGCCAAATAAAAAATAATCTGTTTATGTTTGTTTCATTATTTTTAGCATGGATATAAACTTATCAGCAAATAAGGTTATACCTACAACATTATACGATAAGGTTATATTTTACAACAAATATACTTTCTTTTGAAAAAATAAAATTCTAAATCATGGAAGAAAAGTGAAAGCATGTTACATAGCAGATTATGCCACTTGGAGATTGAGTTTAATCTAAGCAAGTACTGTGTAGATCACTGCTTCCAAAACCCTTATTTTTGAGCTTGGATTAGCTGCCAGTCAGCGAGTGAGCCTTGCTGGAGGTAAATCCAACAAGCACGGTTCTGGTGGTGAGTTTAGCGCCAATCCTACAAAGAAGTGTCCTGGAGTAAGCGTGTCTAAATCCTCTTGATCATTGGTAAGTGGTTCTAGTGGTCTAGAGTTAAGTTTCGCTTTGATTTGAGTGAGCAACGTCGTGATCTCTTCAAGCGTGTAAAGAGTCTCTCCCATAGTCCGATGGAGATGGTGTTTCATCGACTTCACTACTGCCTCCCATTTTTCTCCCATGTGAGGAGCAGCTGGAGGGTTGAAATACCATGACGTTCCATCTTGGGCGAGCATGGCTGATAGATGAGAATTTTGACTGATTGCTTCTGAGTATAACTGTTGAAGAGCCCTGTCTGCACTAACGAAGTTCGTCCCACAATCAGAAAACAACTTAAATGGACGTCCCCGACGTGAGACAAATCGCCAATACGCTGACAAGAATCATTCAGTAGAGTAATCTGTCACTGCTTCGAGATGCACAGCAGAGGTCGAAAAACACACGAACACACAAATCCAACCCTTGTATGTCTTCGACCCTCTGCCGCGCCAAGATTTGAGATGTATCGGACCTGCGTAGTCGATACCTGTGTGAGCAAACGGTTTGGAGGGAGTCACCTTGGCCTCGGGTAACTGTCCCATGAGTTGTTGTGCTCTTTGTGCCTGGTACCTGGCACATTTGACACAGTAGAGGATTCTGGATCGGATGGGGGCCCTTCCACCGATTATCCAAAACTCTTGACGAGTTTTGCTAAGAGTAAGCTGAGTTCCTCCGTGTAGAGTTTGTCGATGAGCCTGATCGATAACCAAACTGGTGAATTGAGCTTGACGAGGAAGTAGGGCAGGATGTTTTGCATCAGGTCTGAGCTTGACATTCATGAGTCTGCCTCCCACACGCAGTATGCCAGCATCATCAGTATATGCCATTAACTGGTGGAAAACATGGCCCTTTGGGAGAAAACCTGATTTGAGCATCCTAATTTCCTCCTTGAAACATTCCTGTTGAGTTGATCTGATGAGTAAGAGCTTAGCTTGAGTGATGAGTTCTGCAGTGACAGCTACGGATGATTCCTGGTGTGTGAGTAAGGCTTTGAACTTGGCACAAGCAAGTAAGACGGTGGCTGAGATACGATAGAGTTTGTGCAATGTGGAGCTGGACTGAGTGAGCCTGAGTAGGAACTCCGAGTCTGAGACTGATGACACCAATGCTGACATCTGACGCGCCTCTGTCTCATCCTCCACCTCGACGTCACTCGGCTGCAGAGGCCAACCATCCTGGGGTTGTATCATCCATTCTGGTCCATGCCACCAGAGCCTATGCTCAATCAATTGTGAAGTGAGAATCCTTCTAGAGGCACAGTCAGCAGGACTCTCTTTTCCAGAATCATGTCTCCAATATGCTTCAGGGACCAGATCCTGAATTGCTGCAACTCGATTCCTGACGAAATCCTTCCACTTATTTGGATGAGAAGAAATCCAATAGAGTGTGACTGACGAATCTGTCCATAAGTAAATGTTGCTGATATTGAGTGTGAGTTGGTCGGTGACATACTTAGTGAGTTTAGCCAGGATGAGAGCTGCTGTCAACTTCAACCTTGGTATTGATATCCTCTTCAGTGGTGATACTTTCGTCTTGGAGCAGAGGAATGAGCTTGACGTGGCTGAGTCTGACTTTATCACCAGGTAAATCACAGCACCCATAGCATCCTGAGACGCATCAGCAAAGCCATGGAGTTCCACTGCAGAAGAAGGATGGGCTCCAAACCATCTAGGAACCGTCACTCCGGAGAGTTTGGCTAGATCATCTCGTATTTGTAGCCACCTCTGAGCGAGAGCATCTGGTATGGGTGTATCCCATGTAATTTTGAGTACCCACAATTCCTAAATGATGAGTTTGGCTGCAACAATCACTGGAGCAACTATTCCAAGAGGATCGAAGATTTGAGATATTTCTGAAAGAATTGTTCTCTTCGTTGGAGTTTGACTGAGAGGCTTGAGTGTGCACTGAAAGGTGAGATTGACTGAAAGAGGTTTCCAAACCATTCCGAGTACTTTAGCATCGCAGTCATCGAGAGAGAGTGCTAATTCTTCACTGGAGTTTGAGTAACTGAATCCTGGCGAGTTTGAGTGCCACTTAGCCAGGGGCAATCCGCCTGCCATGCACAGCTCCTTGAGTTGGAGGGCCTGCTCGTTCGACTCATCTGGAGTCTCCGCTCCACCAAAAATGTCGTCCACATATCTGCCACTGGTAAGAATCCGGGCCGCCTGGGGGTAACGGTGCCCTTCATCCTTCACCAGCTGCAGCAGTGAGCGTGTGGCCAGAAATGGAGCAGGCCTCATCCCGCAGGTCACTGTAGTGAGCTGGAAGTGAGCTTCGTCGTGAGTTTGGCTATGCCAGATAATTCGCTGAAGATCCCAATCGTCTGGATGAACCTTAATCTGACGATACATCTTGGAGATGTCTGCAGAGAAAGTCCATTTAAATGTGCGTAACCAGAAGAGTATATCTGTTATGTTGGGCAGTAGATTAGGTCCTGTGTAAGTTATGCTGTTGAGTGAATGTCCAAAGAAAGTGAGGGCTGATCCATTGAAAACCACCCTGATTTTGGCGTTGTTTCCATCTTCCTTCAATACGTCGTGATGAGGCAGATAAAAATAAGGCTTGATGGTGAGCTCATCTGCAGGCACCGGTCGCATATGGCCAAGACTCAAATATTCATTCATGAAATCTGTGTAGAGCTTGTCGTACTTGTCGTCTGTTTTGAGCCTGGCCACCGTGTGATCGAAGCATTTACGAGCACGGTTGACTGAGTTGCCCAGCAGAGATGGAGATTGCTTCAGAGGAAGCTTCACCACGTATATTCCGGTGATATCCCGAGAGTGAGTTCGCCCGAAGTGTTCCTTACACTCCTGTTCCTCTGGTGTAAGCTGCGAGCTTGACTTTGAAGGGACCTCTTCTTGAATCCAGAAGTTGATGAGTAATTCTTGAAGTTTATCTTTTATTTTTGAAACAATATGGTGAGTGTGACGAGTAATCTTTGTAACAGGCTGGTTAACGCAACCTGATAAAATCCAACCAAACAGTGTACGTTGAGCGATAGGTTCTGATAAAGAACCTTTGAGCAGATCTGAGGTGATTATAGCTGAATAGTAGTCAGTGCCAAGTAGCAAGTCTATGTCTCGTGGCAGATAGAAATGGGGGTCAGCTAACTCCAGAAACTCCGTATGCAGCCACGATCTTGTCTAACATTGAAAATATAGTAGTGGAGCTGTTACTCTAGGCTAGACGTGGAGCACCACATCGACGCTGGAGTCAGAATATAATGAAAACAATCTGAGTTCTACTTTACCAAGTGCTTTACTGACTACGTTGCCTCCAATGCCCAGGATTCAGTTGTTGGATTTCGTGCGCGTCAGCTGCAGACGCTTCACAGCATCTTCCGAAATATATAATAATTCTGAACCTTGGTCGACCAGAAGCCTGAGATAATGATGTGCAGCTGGAGCACGTACCTAGGCTACTGCTGTTGGCAACAAGATAGATGAGTGACTAGATGTTTGGTTGGACGATGTGATCCTTGTTGAGTTTGACTTGATGTTGACTCTGGGATGAGTATTACTAGATGTGGAGTTTCGACGATGAGTGTGTCTGATGACTGCGCTGATTTCCTATTCTTGATGTTGAGTCGGCTGAGACGCCAACCTGCTGATCGGTTGCAACAACCGAGCGCCGTGAATCATGGTATGGTGAGCCTTACCACAGGTTTGGCACCTCTTCGTGTTCATACACTTAGCGGCAGCATGGCAGCCCAAACAGTTGAAGCACAAAGGCTTGTCATCCACGAACCGGTATCGTTGGTCAATGGAGAGGGCCGCGAATGCTGGACAGCGAGCAATAAAATGTTGCTGATTGCAGTACGTGCACGGGAACACTGGAGGAGCCGGTCTATCATCCTGCGACCGAGCCGAACTCCCAACCCGATTCTGCTGAGCGTTGCTGCCCGGTTGAGTGTTACCGAGCGGATGAGTTTGACCTGTATGAGCGTGCTGAGCTTTGCTCGGTTTGGATTGAGTCTTACTAGATGTGGATGAGTTATCTTGTCTCTTGGTTGACTGAGCATCAACCATCTCCAAGGCTTGGGCCCACTCGATCAAAAACTCCTCCAAGGCTTCGCAAGCCGAGAAGTCGGCTCTTGCAGGTGTCGATGTTTTCCACGCCTCTTTGGTGGGTCGATTCAACGCTCGGAGCAGCTCATCCACGAACAAGGCATCCAGCACCTCTTGAGCAGAGCCAAGGCCAGAAATAAGCCTGCGGAGCTTTAGACTTTCCGTTGCCACATCCATCAGCAACCCAACGCTGCCAACACGCATCGGTGGAATGCGTCTCTTGGCCTGCAGCAGCTGTGCGAGCACAAACTGCTTATTTTCATATCTCTCGAGCAGAGCATCCCAAGCGATATTGAAGGATTCAGCAGTGAGAGGGAGTCCCTCGATGAGCTTTGCTGGCTGGCCCGAGAGCGATGCTCGCTGGTAGTAAAGGCGCTCCAAATCGGTGAGCCTCTCGTCTTCCATTATACTTGAGGAAAGATCTCGGAAACTCACCCATTCTGTGTAGTTGCCAGAGAATTGCGGAAGCTTAATCTCCGGGAGCTTGCCTCGTTGAGTGTGACTGACAGTAGTTGATGCTGCTGATGAGTTTGCCTGTGGATTCGGATGGGCAGCGAGCAGCCGGGTTATGAATCTGATTGACCTCGAGTATGCCTGCTGGGCGACTCCCGATGCACTCTGACTGAAATACTTATTTCTGAGCAATACTCATTTCTGAGCTGCATGGCCTCAGGGTGACTGCACTCCGCAGTCGCCTCCTCAGCAGCTTTGCCACACTGGCTCAGGCCAATGATGCACGCTCTCTGTGACTCGATTTTCGCTAGGAACCCGGCCGGAATCTCATTTCCCGTCAAGCGCGTGCCGCGCCCCGGCAAGCCGTCAGTCACAGAAACCCGCTGGCCATCGATGATGGTAGTCGCAGCAACATCGTCACGCGCAGCTGCGGCTGCTGCTTCGGCCCTCTTCATTGCGCACTGCCACCGGATCACTCCCCAATCACCCCGATCCGGCTCGAAGGACCAAAATGTTCGAGGCGTATGCGTTAGCACACACTAGGTTCGGATAGGGTGATTGGGAAAACACAATAAAATTAAACAGCATAAAAATAACAACTTTGAATGTCACTCACAGGCCAAGAAAACACAGTTAATATTCACAAAATTGAGAAGGTCAAATTTATACCAGAGAAAATAAATACTGTTTATATTCTTAATTAACGAACTATTGAAATATATATAAAGGTGAAGAATGTAGAAAGAAAAGAGTCAATTTGAATAATACGATATGTAAACACGCACTGTCCTTGAGCTGGCAAGAGATTTTGAAAGTTACTCGAAATAAATGTGAAACTGAAAGCACTGATAGAGTATAACTGATTGAACTATTGAATAACTATAAATCACTGTCTGTTAAAAAATGCACAATTACTGTCTGTGGAAATACACTATAGTTTCACTGAGTCTTGCTGTTGATAATCACTGGTAGTTCGATGAGATTAACTATATGAGATGGTCTGCAACTTATGCAATGAGCAACTTAAACAAAGCACTAAGTGCACTGCACTGCACAACTGAGTTTTGTCCACTGTACAGCAAGAGGTAATCAGAAGATTTACACTAGCAATTAAGGTGATATATGCACCTTTGAATGCTAGAGTTTGGCAACGTCACTTAAGAGAGTCTTTCTTCAACGAGAGCTGAGTATAATCTGGCGCTTACAGTATACAAAGCTTGCCGCGTGAATACGCACACACACCTGCAGCGCGCCAAGTCGACCAAGCGCACACGCACAGAGCGTTGAGCCGCCAGAGACCACAAATGTACACAATGTACACAAACGCCGGGCCTACTGTCGGTCGCTCTCATTTCCAACAATCATAATGATTTTTTTAATAAGGAGGCTTTTTTCTGGTCATCAGTTACAAGGTGAGCTAATGGTAATAAAACGAAAGACCCCATGGGTCTATTGGGTTAGGTTATATTCTTATGAGGTTTTTGTACAGTTTTTTGTTGTTAAATATAGTTTAATATTATTTTGATTCTTACTCTTTACATGTTTTGGTACCATAATAATTAAAATATTATTGATCTTAGGACTATTTGTTTAATTTTGTCTCGTCACATACCATAATTCAATTTTTTGCTTTCGATTTTTTATTTTAAATTAATTATTTTGATGAAAACTTGGTACAAAGCCCAAATGTTGTTCTGCAGCAAAGTTGGCAACTCTTTCGCAAATATTAAAAAGCGAGGCAAAAAAATAACAACTCTGAGACAAGCTCACGCGCCAACATTTTGTTAAAAAAATGATTATTACAAAATTGGTAAGCCAATGAAAACGCTTAAAAAAAGGACAGTGAATTAGTTTACTATTATTTTGATAAGCACTCACCATTGGTAGTATTTAAATGTCCTTAAGGAAAATAGCGAGCTAATTTATATGATAAGACATCAAGAGTTTTGCGTAGAACAAGTGATTTCTACTACGTTCAATGCTACTCTGTTCATTTTTTTATAAGTATTTCAGCTGTTTTTATTTTGGTTTCCTCGGAGAAATAATTGAAATGTAAATCTTTAAAACAGTTGTTTTTCTCTTTTCTTATACAAAAGCCTTATTAACAAGCGGTAAAACTATAGAATTTGTTGTTAGCTGTATATGTAACTGCTGTGTTAAAATAAAAAAGCTTACTGATCATTGATTAAAATTATATTATGGCTTGGAAATAGTAGTTTTAGTAGTTTTCCTACGAGTTTGAAAAGTCTTCGTTTGCGAACCGAGACGTTTTAACCGCCCAAGCCGAAGGCGAGGGACGTAACGAGGTTCGTAAAGGAGACTTTTCGAACGAATTTTGGAAAACTGCTTTTTCGCCCGAGGAAGTACCAGCCTCCCAAAACCACCCGAGTGCGGAAAAAATTGTTTCGCCACTATAATAATCAGCAAATTCTATTATTTAATGATTTAGAAGATTTAACTTTGTTACAGTAAGTAAAAGTACAAAATGTACATGATCTGACTGAGCGAGTTAATGAGGATGAAGAATCTGCTAAGACCTTGAAGGGCTTAGAGTGTTCTGTATTGTATACTTATAATAAGCTAGATTTATTCTCTGAGGAGATAGATGAATGCGCATACGGAAAAAGGATACAAGATTGCTTAAAAAAAGGTATAAAGACATATCGTATTTAAATCTGGTTCTATTTGTAGAGCTTAGGGCATCATTGATGAAACAAGTGCATACTACTAATTTGGTTGATTCTCGTAAAGTGAAGAAATTCACAAAACGTAAATTTAATAGAGTCTCAGTTAATACAGTCAACTCCTTAGAATCTGTTAAACCAGGTTTGTGTACGCTGTGCAAAAAAACTTATTGGTTAAATAACAGTTTTTAACTTCACGATATTAATTTTGCCAAACTGTTAAGATCTTGAAAAAAAGTAAACTGTGTGTACTACTAAATACATGTTACGTGAAATATTTTAAATAAGGATCCTGAAGGGTTACTACTAGTGCAGCATACTATCTTAGGCTAGATGTTGACTTGTAATGCTTTCAGGTCTAATTCAGTTGCTGGGTCTGACGTACAGGCTTTTCAAACCTATACTAAACCAACTTTTTTGCAAATGTTGGAAATTTTTTGGGAGTCGGAGAAAATGAGCTCATCTAAGTCTTTATCTATGCCCAATAATAAGAATTTCCTGTTTGAACTCTTAAGCGTCATATGTGGGTGAGATTAAGGTACGTCAGCATCAACGAACACATAAGCAACGAAAGTTGTGTTTCTGTTGTATGTGCACATCAAAATAGTTTTACCTATAACTTCGATCAAAACAATATAAACATTTCCGACAAAGAACCTAAAAACAAAACAAATGCTTTGCATCGAACTAGACCAGAACAACATCAAGAAAAAGGAATATGTTTTTTTTTTATTTGAGCATATCTTTGTTTTATACGAAACTTTAAATGTCACAATGAAGTTTAACGGGCTAAATCGTCTAATTTTGTTGCTACATCTATTTAAACTCCGTTGTGTTGTATAATTTCTTCTAAGGCTATCGTTTGACCTGTGACAATTGATTAAAAATACTAAGTGTGGTGTTTATTGAGCATGGAGAGGTGTACCTATGCCAAAAAACGACGATGTCATATGTTTGTATTCTCAAATAATAGTTTTTGATATTTAATTTCAGAATTTCATAATTTAAACATACATAAAAAGTATTATTACAAATAAATAATCAAATGTATTACTTCTGTAAAAAAAATGACAATGCTTGTTAAGTTGAAAGTAGTTAAAAAACAAAGAAAAATTCTATTATGTACCATCTTCTATACTTTTTATAAGTTTTTATATCTGTATGATGTTAGACGCTAAGGACCAGTAGCCAATCGCTTCTAAGGTAGACAGGGGACTATTCACATGTAGCACTAACACTTGTTTATAACAAAAAAAAGTTTTAAAAATTTAGTAAAAATATTTGTATAAAACTGATGCACAACTTTGTTTTAAAGTTATCTCTCTAAAGCAAGGAAGCTCAAAATTACTGTTAGCATTCTCTTGTCATTATTACGTATAGAAGACCATTTTAAACTACCTCTTAATTGAGAGACTCTTATTGTTTTTAAAATCTTTTGAAGAACTTAATAATGTTTTAATACATATTTAAATACTTCAGATTGGCCTGTATATTAGCAAAGCAGTTATTATTTTTCATTGAATATTATTAAACCTGAACCTTTCATATATACACGTAGTATATCAGATAGTCAACTGAGCAGTTCTTGTGTACTGCCAGTTGAGTGTGTGTGCGTAATAAGCGATTATAATATTTTGGAGCACTTCCTAAAAACATAATTAGCTTTAACTTTCAGTGTTGTATTTCTTCTTTACTACGTCACTGATATCTTGGTGGTAACTCAAGGATGAAGATACATACATTTTCTTGTCCGTATTTACAAGTAGTAGTGCCAGTCACCATCAATTAAGATCTCGCTACTGACATTTTCCTGCTGCTTGGCCATTCCAACGGTCAATTATGTATATGGCTGCTGCTATCTTCTGCGAAGCTGTCTGTTGATACGTAGTAATTCCCTTGTACCCATTTGTTTATACCTTTGCACTGCCGTGATCCTAATTTTTAGACATGATATAATAACTTATTATTAATAAAGTTGGCATCAATAATATTGTTACTATTTTTATTAATGCTGCAACAATCACTGGAGCAACTATTCCAAGAGGATCGAAGATTTGAGATATTTCTGAAAGAATTGTTCTCGTCGTTGGAGTTTGACTGAGAGGCTTGAGTGTGCACTGAAAGGTGAGATTGTCTGAAAGTGGTTTCCAAACCATTCCGAGTACTTTAGCATCACAGTCATCNACATATATTAAAATGAACGTTATAGAGATTATAGTAAGAAATCTCCTAATACTTAAGATTAAGTCAAATTTAGGTCAATATCAGTCATTATATTAATTTTATTGTGGAATTTTCGATAGCAAATGTACGGTAATCAATTGAAAAGAAGTGTTACTAAAATATTATTATATTGAAAAATCACTTACTGACATGCTGTCTTATTTATTTTTCATATCCTTTTTCCGTAATTCATAGATCAGACAAGATTCTGCAATTAAAAAAGAACTAAATTAATAATTAAAAAAAAGACAACAACAAATGTTGCGAGTGCAAAACTTTGCCTTGCATATAAAGCCAGAAGTTAACTAAAAAAATAAAACAAACGTTGATGTTTCAAGTTATTCTGTATTTTATAATTTTTGTGTCTAACAAAATGTTATTTTATGTGACAAATGCCTTGCAAATCTGAAGGCTAAACAAAGCCTCTGATGTCAAAATGAAAGCTAAGCAAACTCTTATCAGGCCGTAGCAGTTACAGTATCAGAATATGCATTGTCACAAGTCAATGTTTGAGCATTGTGTCAAACTCTTTTGGAAGATTTAACAGACCAAAATAAAATAAAAACATAAACTTAACCATCAAGTCAAGTAACTTAATTTTAATTATCTAAAATCTGAAACTGAGCAGACTAAATATGTAACTATGCTATTTGGAAGAACGGTTACTTTCAAAGAATATTGTTTATCATCTGGACAAAGATATAATTAAATTGGTGTACCTCTTTAAGCTTGTCTTAAAGTTTTTCTAAAAAGACGGCTGTACATATTAAAATAAAACCAATGCTCTTCTAAACTTAAAATAAAAGGTTGCTGTTACAAAAAGCCAATAACAGCGATGTCTGCTTATTAAACAGTAACTATAATTGAAGTTACAAAAGTGAAAAAAATTCATTAATGTACTTTCTAACCAAGTTGATTTAAGACAACATAATACAATTACCAACTGTTGTTTGTTAGAAGAGCAAGTAAAAGCATTTACTGGCATTTTTATTTTAACTTAAATCAGAAAATTTATGTGCGTTTGTGGCTGCAATTTCAAAAACACTCGAAAATACCGTCAAAAATTCAATCAGTTCTGCTTCAAAATGTTTTTGAGAAGAAGTTATTTAAAAGTGTTTTTGGGTTACGGCTCATAGCAACTAATTCTTTCTTTAGGAACAGTCAAAACTTTGGAAATGTTGTATAATGTTGATACTGCTTTAGTTATTATTTGCGATGGCACTAATTAATGACATATTAAAGTTCCTAACACAGTTTATCAGTGCAAGAAAAAATACAGCCAATAAGAAGTTTCACTATGTAAGCTATTCGCCTACTGCACAAGGAATAGGATAATATTGTGAATATATTTGAAAGAACAGGTAATGAAACAAATGCTTTAAAAAACTAGCTTCAAGACCCAATTGTACTTACGGATGTTAAATTAAAAAATATATTTTTATTTAGACTATGAATTTAGAGATGTTAAAAGTTTTTTTTAAAAGGAACGGGTTAAACGTAATAATGCTTTCTTTAAAAGGGAAAAGAAGCAAATTTAGAACAGAAAAATGTAAAGAGCCAAGATACATTCTGCAAAACTGCGTTTGGTAGTAGAAACAGTTATACATAAAGTTATCAGACAAACATATAAGCTATTTCAACATTAATTAAAGAATCAAGCCCTCTTAAGTGCTGCAACATATTATAAAGTAGCTTGTTTTATCTAAAATATCAGAAGAAGAAGACTGTACTCAAACAATTAAAAATTAAAATTAATTGTAGACAAACAAAATCACAAGAAATGCTCTCAACTGTTTAGCTAAAAAGGCAAGAATGTCTGCATAAATTTTCCATGTTTTCAACAAACATCCTAAAAATACTTGAACTCTACATACGTCTATTTTAGAAGACATATACACACACCCATACACGCGTGCACATGTGAATTTAAAAACTGTTTGCTAGTGCTGATTATAATTATACTAAAGATAAATAATTTATTACACTAACTATATCTTCAAATGTGGGTGGAGAGTAGGATTAAAGATTGTTCTTTCTAATATTACAGAAGGAATAACGAAACCTAAAAAAGCTATAAAAATCGCAATTTTATGCCAACAGATTATTGTTGTAGCACAAATTCCGAACAAAAATTGTCTTATAGCAGACAAATACATTTTTACGAAAACGTATTTGTTACTACCTAAAGATGCATGAAATTAAAACTTGTATTGAAGGTTGTTATGCAAAGCACATAGGGGGGCGGAGCAACACTAGTTTGTACATATATAGACATATCATATGTACCTTTGAAAATAGAAAAGTCCTCTTTGCACTTTCCTGTCAAAAGTCATCTTATGTTTAGAGAAGTTACAGTATTTGAGCTTATATTGCGCCATGCAGATAAGCACACGAAATGCAGTTATCTAACTTCACGGCTTCAGTAACCTTTAGAAGAAAGTAGAAGCTAGAACTCTGGTAAGTAGTTGATAAGCTATTAAAAAAGACGATCTCATTAAATAACAACGCGTTACTGCACCATATTTTTTTAGGGCCATCTTACAAAGTTATTTTTTTTTTTGTTCAACTGTGGTTTGCAAAAAGTATATATCTAATCTTGTTAAAATTTTGTTTGTTAGTTAATGGGCACAAACGTAACAACATCATAAAATTTAAGTTGCTTATCTTAAAAGACGAAGAGTTACGGTTTTTTCGAATTTTAAATAAAATCAATTTTTTTTTTTTATTATTGGTGTTGCAACGGGACTCATAGAATGCAGTTATAGCTTTTTTTGTCTTTTCGTGGTCGACTAGCATATAAACTTAGTTTTTTATACCTAATCTGACGACAATTCAGGCAAAAAACTAGTTTAGACCATTTGTACCATATTTTACGACGAATTGTCATGATTTATAAGTGTTTGATTTCAGTTTTTTAGATTTGTATTACAACTATGTACCAACTGCAAATTTTTTCTTTGAACTCAGAAGTGAAGAAAATATTATTAACATGTTATGCAAATTTTTACATTGAAAAAAATTCAGCGTGCTGACTATACTTTAATATGAGTGACAGCAGCGCCCCTCTCTATGAGTGGCTAATGCACTGAAATGGAGTAACAGAGGCGCTTTTCACGCGTAGCACTACTGTGCCGACCACTACGCATAACCACAATACGTATGATCTGAGTACAGGCTACTCCGATTTGGAGTAATAGTCAGGTTCTGTTAGTATAGACATGCTATATATAGGTAGATTGCAGATTTTGCAAATTCTTTCAACGGTTATGAAATTCATCATCACTGAAGTTTTCTACAAAAAAGGTTTAAAATATAAAGAAAAAAAAAATACTTAGATTAAGTTCAAGGAAAGTTAAATGCTGAATAATAAGAGGATGACTGCTACGTAATTCTGGTTGTTATTATTTTTCACTAGAATAAATCATCACTCAACAAACAAATCAAGCATGCATGAATTTTATTGGTTCCGCACATATATTAAAATGAACGTTATAGAGATTATAGTAAGAAAAATTTACAAGCTTTAAGCAATTTTTTAATTTCACTTAGAAATATGGCATCATATTTTACAAAGTACGCCTCCATAGTCCACTTCAATCATAAAACTAACACTAAACTAAAGTAACAAGTTCACGTATTTTTGATGGATGCTGAATAAAAAGAGTAACGGCTACTCAGCTGTAAACACCTTCGACTAACCTGATTGACTGTTGTGGTCAGTACACTTAGTCAGAGCGTATATTACGTCGATTGGAGTAGCTGGTACTCCAATGAAAAGTATAGGTGCTGCGAAAGCAAATATGAGTAGCCTCTAAACTTGAAGAGTAGGGGGCACGCTGAATTATTTTCAGTCTGGTGATGGTCTTACATATGAGGGATGCATTGTCTTAACAACATGGTCACTGTGCTAGTTCTTTACTAAAATAAAAGTGTGAATTGAGAAGCATCATTTTCGTCTCTCAAAATTGTCTGGAATACTTCTTTTTTAAATATGTGTCAATGTCAGATTAAAAGTTGTTTTTTTTTAATGATCAAATTTAACAGAGCTTTCTAGCTCTCATTGTACTCGCGTAATTGTAAACATTGGAGTGCTACACGGTGGAATGAAATAAAAAGTCATAAAATATTTGATTTTGCTACTCTGGGAGTTGCTAAGTTTGATTATTCAAGTCCTGCCACTTTAAATTGAATAACTAACAAAGTCCAATGGTGATACTGTCATATTTTCAAATTAATTAAAAAACAAGAACTACAGTTTGGCTGTCTAGACAATGCCTCTGCCCTTATTCGGTACTGAGTACATCGTTGTCCGAAGGGTTGAAACATTGTTTTCATGTTTTAATAAGTACAAAAATTTGACAGTACCCATTTTAAACGTTATTTTGAATATTTGTTATCTGACAATTGATATCTTACTTATTTAAATTGAATGCTTATTGTGGCAGAATTTGAGCATAGATTTTAGTAACTGTAAAAGTAGATGTGAATTTAAATTGACTATAAACCACTAGATGTTCTCCTGACCTTGACGAAGTGTCGTTAGTAGCTGATTGAGGCGTACGTTAGTCGGTAGTGGTAAGTGACTCCGAGGCTCACGGAAACCTCCCTACAGCAGTAGAGAGTTCTTTGAATATGGTACTATTTCGAGCACCAAATTATTATTCGCAGCCTTTCGGGATAAAGGGCTTAGAACAACGAAAGGGAGTTGAGGTAGATGAGAATCTTTTTCCAGGGAGTCAAGTTGCCACCGCTGAAAATGGTGTTGCTGATGTATAGTTTGGCAGTCAGGATCGAGTAGTAGTAAGCACCCTATGCTTATGACTGTAGATGTAGAGATGTAGGGTACTGTCGCTGGAATTTTTTTTCACCACTGTTGCCACTGGGGGGGGGGGAGGGGGAATTGACCAACAGCAGTCAAGGAATGCCAGTTGCCAGTATATTAGTCAGATTCTCACAGTTGGTGGACTATAAGACCTCGTAATGTAGACAAGGATGGTGAGAGTGGGTAGAATAAGAGTCAGAACACTAGGTTTCACGTGGTATAAAACATAGATATTTTATTCAAATTAATGAGTACTCTAACCACTGCCGTAGCGTAGGTCTCGTTAAGTGAGCGAGAACCTAGCTTTGGTTTAGATCGTGTGATCCGGGAGGATGCTTGCAAGACGTCGCGCAGCCCTACTTATATACTATAAACTACCTTTTTACCTGCAATGTTTGGTAGAAACTAGTAGTTGCCACCTAGTAGGCAATAGGTGGTACTATCAGGCACACAGTTTTAAAATCGGAGCTGCGTGTGACTTTTAATAGTTGAATTTGTGTAAAACGATCAAAGTTAATGAGAAGTAGTAATTTGAATAATTTATAATAAATGAAATAATACCCTAAACGGTAACACAATCTTATTAACCTTTGAACAACTCATAGAAAAATCATCGAAACTTAGGCCCCACACAACCAACACAACTCTCAAATTATTTATTAGCCTTTTTAAATTGGTCTTTTTACACACTTTTACTGCAGTGTGTACTTCGTACCTTGTTTACTTCTCTAATGGAAAATTACCCCTAAACTTGCAAAAACATTCTGATACCACAAGAATTGCGAAACGACACAAGCTTTCGCTCAAGGTCGAATTATTTCACTAATCAGGAAAATTTGAGACCAAATTATCTTTAACCAGGCCATCCTTTAAACGGAAGTAGCTCTTGTCACCTAGCCTCAGTGGAGAGAAAAGACCTGAATCAGCGTCCACGGACAAACTAATTTGTGCAATCACCTGAGTGTCTGTCGCAAGAAATATTGGTAATGCACCAACAGTAAGACTTAGAATTCCACAATTGAATCAAAGTGAAGATACTTTTATAATAGAAACAGAAGCTGATGCCAATGCTATAGAAATACGTTTATTACTACCAAATATAATGTTAAATACTGATACGAAAATTGCTTTGATTGGATTAACTTCTCCTAATATAATAACATTAGGAACAGTAACGTTAAACGTATTTGACAAAAATCACGTATTTTTCGTCTTATCACAAGAGACATTCCTTAGTAAGACAGAAATATAAGGAAATTTATTTCTAGCTGATGAACGCGCCACGTTTTATTATGACATACGAGCCTTGATACTAAGAAAAAGACCTATAAGTGCTATTTCATTTATAGGAAGAGCAAAGCAAGATGAACAACAACAAGCGATGAATAACGTGAACTTGAATTACATAATACAACGACAGAATATATAAGCACGGAAAATAATTCTTACGAAATTATATATAAAAGAAAATTAAAAATCTCTGACAATTCCTTAACATTTCAAACCTACAGAAGTAACCTTTGGTCAAAATCGTGTTTAAAAAATACTGATCAGAATGAGAGTTCTCATAGAAATTCCTGTAATGCAAACTAACAGCCACGGAAAAACATACCTGCCTTTGATAAAAACGACTTCTGGTATATTTATAGTTGTAGCAGCAGTAACACACGATATGGGCCGCTGTTTAACGATGGCTTAAAAAACAACATAACAACAGGGGAAAGGATGTATTATGTTACGGAAGAACTTAGCCATTATTATTATAATAAGACAAGTTTTAAACAACTTTTTTAAGTACTTAAAAAGTTTTCACATTTATTTCATATCAAAGGTGGTGCTGCTCCACATATAACGTATGTATAGCATAATATACCAACAGACAACTGACAACAAACTTGTTTTAACTTAACAATATAAGTATCCTCCTGCTCTATACAAGAAAATTTGAGATCAGATCGACAACTTATTTGAAGAACAAACCATTAGCCACTCTTCTAGCCCATACGATAGTCCGCTTTGGACTATCCCTAAAAAGCTAGGAGCCAACGGAGAAGAGAAGCATTGTCTCGGAATAGATTACAAAAAATTAAACGCTACAACTATCCCTGATACTTACCCATTGCCAAATATGACAGAGATATAAGAGCAAATTGGTGAGTCAAAATTTTTTTTAGTATCTGATCTAGCTAACGGATTTTATCAAATAAAAGTATCTTCAGAAGATAACCATAAAAAAGCTTTTAGCACTTAATACGGACATAACGAGGACACAGGTATGCTATTTAGACAATGTATCACACCAGCTACATTTCAAAGACTCGTGGACTCTGTATTATTAGGATTACAAGGCACAGAACTATTTATGTTTCTAGATAATATTATTATTATTCGGCACATATAATATTAGATAATATTATATGTGCCAAAGCTTCAGAAGAATATGAAATAAAAGTAATAAAATTATTTAATAAACTATTAACTGCTGGTTTAAAATTACAGCTGGATGAACGCAGATCTTTAACTTCTGAAGTAACATATTCAGGGTACAAAATAAGTGGTCATGAAGTAAAATATGATTCCGAAAAACTTGAAGCAGTTAAGAATTTTCCAATACCATAAAATTGTACGAAAATTCGAGAGATTTTAGAACTTACACAATATATAGACAACAACTAAAGATAAAGCTATAATTGTAGAACCTTACACCCTATTATTACAGGAAAGTCAAAAATTTGATAGGACTAAGACTCAGGAAGAGAGCTTTAAAAGATTAAAATCAGCCTTGTGCGAGGTCCCGGAACTTGCATGTGTCAATCTTGACAAATCATTTATTTTAACTACCAACGCATCTACTTTGGCTCTTGGTGCTGTTTCAAGTCAAGAAAAACCAAGAGTAGATAATTATGTAGCCTACATGTCTCACACTCCTAATAAATGCGGAAAAATAACTTTACTACTGAAAAAGAGTGTTAAGCAGTAATAGCTACTTCACAAAATTTTCGACACTATTTATATGGATAAAAACTTATAGTTTATGAAGACTACGAGCCTTTAATATGGAGTGGATCAATAAAAAACCGCATCAGCCGCCTTAATCGATGAAGAGCAAAGCTCTGCGGGTACAACTATACCTATAAGTACAAATCTAGACGTTTAAAATCAAATGCTAGTGCATTATCGCGTAACCTCACGAATTCTCATAAAATAAATACCATAAATCATGATATAGATTTCAAAGGAAGGCGTAAAAAAGTTAGAAAACTTTTAACATCTAGCAGTAACAGAAGCAGTAGTCGCTCTAACAGCTCAAGCTTTGACATCGAGTATAGTAATTATCAAACATCACAGTCCCGTATCCTACCTTTTAAACCCTATTAAGAAATCCCCTGAGAAACTAAAACATCTATTGCACGGGTTAAAAGAGCAAGCAATATACATAATCGAAGCTCAAATAATCACGAATCCGCTTCTACAGTGAAGACAGTAACAAAAAAAAGGGCTCTAAGAACTCTCCTATCATTGTACTGCCAAGAATGGTTTAAAGACAAGGAGATCTCATTGGACTATTAATAGCTTAAAGGTTACTCAAACGCTAAGCTCCAGAAAAACCAAGCTTACCTCCTCCTGACAGACCCACAACCACTTCAGACTTCGACGACCCACAGATTCTACATACATCGGAAGATGAAGAAAATCAGCAAGCACCATTACTCTCTTAACGATAAGCCTCTTCTTCCTAGCTTCTTCAATACTAAACCAGATTTATCATCAATTTCAACCACAACCAATAATAAGTCACAAAAAAAGCTATTACTAGAGCCAGTAACTTAGAAGAAGTATTCAACCCATTAGGACAACTATCAACTATCGGGATATCAAAAAATAAAAAAGTCGAACCTGCACCTTTAAAATCAGTAGGATTAAGGTTTGACACTGACTTATCAAGTACATCAAAAGATAAAATGGTTGCTAAAATTAAACAAAATACAAAGCTGCAATCCACTGCTTGCAGATGAGCACATAAAGATGCTTTGGAAAGCAGTTCCAATCCATAATAATAAACAATATCCTTTGAGGGAGTTGGGTTGCAATTGACTTAACGATAAAAATGTTTTTAAAAAAATGTATGTTGTAAAGAAACATTGCGTGGATGTAGTCACCAAATTTGAACACAATTGCGTCTACAGATTTCGAGAAAAAAATTCGTAAAATTTTCATTTTTCATCATCTTTAACATGGGCTTAAATGTAAGTTATTAAAAAAGTTGTAAGAAAATACCCAAAACTCTTGACACAGCGATAAGAATTTTTTAAAAAAGAGAAAAGATAGAAGCTATACCTGACATCCGAGCTATTACAGTCACAGATGCTCTGGCAAGACACTTCAGAGCCTTATATGAAGTGCCTGAAATATTACTTAGCGATGATGGAAAGAGTTTTTGGAATAATATACTAACAAATTTAACCCCAATTCTTGGTTTCAACTTTAAGACTACTACACCTTACCCTTCCCAATCTAACACTTTGTTTGAAAGAAGCCATGCCAAGCTTGCCAGCTTTTTAAGAACAAAAGCTACAACTAAACAGGACTGGGACAAACTCCTACTTTTTGCTATACATAAATATAATACAACACTGCATATAGCTACCGGGTTTACACCATATGAAATAGTATATGGCAGTAAACACGCCCACTAAATATATATCCAACAGAAGATCACATGGAGTCTTATAATAATTATCTTATTGATTTGATCGGTTATTTAAGAGATGTGCATGAAGAAGTTCATAATGAGCTTATTAAATGTAAGCATGAAAGTTAATAAAATCATGATAGACAGGCTAGACCTTAAAATTAAGAAGTTAGTATGAAAGCTTATGCCACAAAAGTATCTTGAAATAAAAAATTGGATAAATACTACAATAAAATTTTTTAAATCACCAATATAAATAAATAAGATAACAATAATACACTAAAAGTAGAGAATAAGAAAATAGTTATTAAACATTTAGATGTATTACGGGGCTGTTACGAATAAAACTTTCCCAACGGGACTAACTCCAATTTGAGCCCGCATAAGACATAAAAATAAAAAAAATTTTCCTTTTTACTCTTGTAATTTACTATATGAAAAATTTCTTTAATATAATTTTATGGAATCAATAGCAAAGTCTTGCCAATATAATTAACTCATGATTGTTACTACAATGTGATTTTCGTAAAAAATGTATATTTGTTTATACGCTTATAATATATGACTAATAAATAGTTAAATTATTAATAAGATCAAAGCATAACAATTTTGTAAGGGAATTATTTCATTAATTTAAATATACATAAAAACATTTTGGTTACCTGGTTTGCAAAACTAAAATTTTTTCAACAACAATCAGATATTAGAAGTGTCTGAGAGTCATTATTTATGATGTACAAATTTTTCATACCTTAAAAAAAAAAAAAAAAAACTTAATCAACTAAAACAACACAAAATTTTTTAATCAAGTTTACGCCTAGTACTTGTTAAGATTGTATTTTTTCATTTTATTATATACATTTTGTAAGCACAAAACAAATTATACGTATGTGCGAAGCCATGAACGAAAGATCTCACTTTTTAAAGATGTATTTTTAACCATTGACTTTCAATAACGTTTAGTTTCAGTTGTGACAAAAACCTGCTGTGAATGTAATGTTTTATAGTTCGTAAGAAAGTTTTCAAACATGAAAAACATTAATGACAATAAACCTCAAAGTGTTATAACACAATTTCACGGAGGATTAGAAACGACATAATAAAGGTGTGACAATAACACTGTAGTACCTCCTTTCACTTCGTTTCAATAAAGCATTAAGGATCCTACAAAAATATCGCATGAAACATCAACGCCATTAGCATACTTTGTTAAATGCAAAGCATCTACGCCTTTTGCATGATACTACCAATTAAAACTGTAATCAAGAAGTAAAGTAACCGACAACTCTTTTATGACTTCAATCAACCCGTCTAGTGACCAATCCGGCACAATTTGCTCCAGATAACAAATATATGTCAACCTTACCATATACTCCAGTTACAGTATAGCCGCACTGCTATATTATGTAATGCCTTAAGCAAAGAGAAAAAAAGAGCCGACCAACAACTTCATTCCACCTTACTTATAAATTACGATACAGTAAAGTGCGAACATCATTTCGACCGAACTCAGCAAAAATTGTGACCATTACTCTGCAATTTTCAAATTGCAAGCCATTCTACAGTGATAACAGCATAACATCACCTACAATAAAATGAACATGGAAGACTTACAACAGCAACACCTCAAGAAAAATAATTTACGATACACATTGTATTAATTTGTATGTAAAATGTTACTTTTATTTCTTATCCTTATAACTCTATACTATATAATACTAGGAATATATTTATATTATTAATATGTTGTATTTTAAGTACATGACGTAGGTTTGACTCTTTTCACTCTTGTGATTTCTGACTGCAGCAATCAGCTAAGGGGTGGGGGGCGTTTGACATCCCATGTCATGTACTAAATATTTATAACTTCGAAACACGGAGCTTTGATTTAAATTGTTAAAAGCCGAAGCACAGCGATCTTACTTAACTTACTTCTTTTGAAACAAGCTACCATAGCCCAACTCGAACTACGCGTGCACCCTCAAACTATGTTGTGAAGCGCCCATCTTACAACATTAATTCGCACTAGTACATCAAAGATTGTGAATAATCAGCAATTTTTACATTCTTTACTGCGTATGTCTACAAGAAATGTCAAACACAATTTTGATGGCAACTTGTACTTTATGTAAAACCTCAGAAATCGTCAGTTTTATACATCTGTTACCGTTCGTTGTATTATTTTATTGATTATTAGTTATTGAAATAATTATTATTCTTTAAATTCAATCGTTGTACATCAGTTTGATGTCACGGGCAGCTCTGATTTCAAATCTTTGCGCTCGATAGTGCAACCTACCACCCACTAGTCGGCAACTACTAGTTTCTGGAAAACATTGCAAGTAAGAACGTTGCTTATAGTACATAAGAAGGGCTGCGCGATGGCAATGGCTAGAGCACCATTTATTTGAACAAAATACCTATATTTATCACTACAATGAACTCGATGTATTGGCTCTTACTGTACCCACTCTTTTGCGCTAGTGATCGCATCTTATACAATACACTGGCTACGGATTTGTCTTGACCACTGTGAGTCACTGCTCAACAATCCACCAGTGACACTAGCTCTAGCGGTGGCATCGAAATCTAGCGGCAGTACTACCTTTCCACGCCTGTAGTCTCCAGCACAGGGTATTTACTACTGCTCGATCCTGACTGCCAAACTATCCATCAATGCCACTAACTTAGCAGTGGTATATCGGAAGCTAGAAAAATCACTGCCTTACTATGCCTAGAGTCTCCAATCCAGGATTCTCTCCGTGGATTCATCTCTATGGCTAACTCGACTCCCTGGGATACGATTCTCGTCCACCCTGACTCCCGGTCTTTGTTCCAAGCCACCAACCTCAAAAGGTTGCTTCGAACACATGAATTGCTGTAAAATTATTGCACCACTATATGCTTGTATTGATCAAGAGTCATTAAGAAGGTTTGGGTGTATCATTCACACAGGCGTGGAACGGCAAGTCCCCCCTGCCCACGCAGCTGGGCCCCCTTTACCACGCACCTCCTCTTGCACTATTCAAACTTGAAACTGTACGACTAGAACCGCTTACATTTTTGAAAAATTCCTGGCAAGGATTGAATTTTTTTTGTCGTGTGACTTCCTTTCGTACCAAGGTATCCATAAAAATGTTTTTTTTTTATTCCAACACATTTAGAATATATCCTAATTTTAATTAAAAGGCAAATCTAACCTTGCTCTCTTATAAGAGACCATGTTAAGCAGTTTCATAATTTTATATTGTCAATTGTCAATTGTCAATATTTCATAATTTTTTGTCCAAAATTTGCCCTGGCAAAAAATCTGAAAAAATTTATGTGCACTCCTTATATGCTCAAAAATAACTTTCATTTTTTTTGGCGTGTTTTTCTATTTTAGACTTTTCTCCCAAACCTCCTTTACTTGAGCTCCAATTGGTCGTTTGGATCCCCAACCTGACATTTTCTCCTTAAGTGCAAGAGTATAAAAACACCTCGCACATAACAATGCTCGTATTTTCTTTATTACAAAGTGCTTCAAAGTAACTATGAAGGTTGGAGAGTCAGTTCTATTGCGTCTTTTAAGCGGATGTTAGACATAGTTCGGTGATTAAGCTACGTGTCAGAAGCGTGCATTTCAAGCAAATGTAATAGTAAGTTCGGTGACTTAGCTATATAAAAAAAGCTCGAGCCAACCTGACCACTGTAGACTCGTGTAAAAAATGAAGCAGAGAGGAATAAGAATAAAAGGAGCGTCAACTTAGGCTTCGAAGTTAAAAGCAGCAGCCTAATTATTGTCATCACAGCAAGTACTTTTGCGTAGGAGAAGGATTATCGTTGCAGTTAACCGTGTAAGATCTTGCGACTGTGTGCGTGCAAGCAGCAGCTAACCAACGATTATAGAAGTAAGCTTAGTTTCGAAAGCTATAAATTATGTTAATATTGTAAGTGCGAATCTAACACTTTATAATCTATACTATTGGTAAAATCAACTATTTCCGGCTTTTCTAACCTTATTGAATTATAAGATAAGACGTAACTTGGTAAGTGATTAAATTTACTTTTTTGAAACCAAAAATATCCCACTTACTAAATGATATGAAATATTCTGAGATTCTAAATTCTAATTGATCAAAACACAATTCTTACTTGATTAATAAATTTAATGTCAAGGGAAAATTAAATATATCACTCATGCCAAAGACCTTTACAAGGACGTGAGATAAATAGACAAATAAGATTCGACTCTACCCACATGAGACATAATCTTAAACAGTACATCAATGCCAGCTTGTTGAACACCAGTTTATACATATTGCTCTGTAAAACAAAACACTACAACGCCAAGTTAACGATTTAAGAAAAAAAAATACTGTTAGTGAGATCGAATAAGGCTTTTTTAGGCTGATGGCTGGTTCCTGACGAACAAAAATTTTAATTATTTGTTTATAAACTGAATCCACGAGTTCTACCCTTTACTTATACAAGTCTAAATGTAGCAATAGTCATAGTAAATGCCACAACTATTGAGCGTTACTTACGATTTAAAATAAAACGTAGTAGAGAAAACTTATCAGTCTCAAAAGTTGCTCCTAAAGTAGGAACATTATGACCAGCTATTTCTCTACTCATTGTTTTCTTTTCTATACACGGAGAAATTCTGTCACAGCTAATGTCGGTGCAGTGCTGCTGGCAAAAACATCGTGCGTGGTAGTAGCGCAAAACAACGTGCGCAGACAGCAAAAAAAGCAGTGCCAACACGCACGTGATTTTGAGCTGCAGATGCACGCTTTTTTCCCGTGCAAGCCACTGGAACTTCAAATAAGCAGCTCCAGTATAGTTTGACACTTATTTATTAATGCTTTTTTATTATAAATGCTAATTTATCTATGTAACTTATACGCATACAAGCATATAAGTTATATAGTTAGGCATTAATAAAAAAGTGTCGAACTACACCGGAGCCACTCAGTCGAAATTCCAGTGGCTTGCAAGAGAAAAGAGCGTGCATCTGCAGCTCAATATCATGTGCGCCTTTGGACTGTTTTTTTTTGCGATATGCGCACGCTGTTTTGCGCTTCCATCACGCACGCTGTTTTTGCCAGCAGCACTGCACCGCCTTTAGCTGTGACAGAATTTCTCTATGTACGGTATTTTAATTATTTCATCATTTTTAATCAAGAACCATCACATACACTGTCTCATGAACTTAAATTGAAAGCTAGCACTAGTATTGCATCTATTTTGAAATTGATTTTAAAACTTATGTGGACATTTAAAATTGAAATTGCTTACAAAAATTAAAATCTTCTAGTTTTTGATTAAAAACACTTTTATCACTGTTTCTTATAAAATAAAAGGTTAAAAAAACTAGCTCTTTGAAATATAAGATGATTTTTAACGTCTTTTTCTGTATTACATATACTTTTCGAATTTCTTTTAACTATTTCTACGGCTTCGTTGGGTTACATGGGTAAAAAATTCTTGAACTCAAAGATATTTCTCCATTCATTAGGTTTTGTGTATCTGTAGTTTATTTTGATATAGGTTGATTAAAACATTTTGATGATTTAGTTTCTAATTCCAGAACTGTATATTCGTACGCCAACGTAGAGTTAGTACGTGGCCCAATAGAAACATAGAAGGCATATACGAGAATCTGAAACATACAGGCACTACGTAACCTCTTGCATCAAGGTGTGGCTCAGCAGTGGAGACTTAGAGATGTAACATAATACAAGGCAGTTAAAAAGTGGATTTGGATTAAGCATTAGTTGTCGTTTCTATATTTACAGGCCTAATTACGTAGTAACAATATGATAACGTGACGTCCACCTAACTTTGACGAACGAAGTTCTTTATCGCGGGTTACAATGGGATGTTTACTTACTGTGTATTTTCTGTGCATAAGGACGGTTAGGAACGGGTACCTATCAGCCAGAAAATGTCAGAAAAAAGCATCCTCTTTTAGAGAGGTGGAACCACAGAATAGCAGAGGCAACATAGAGATAGATAGAGAGAGAGGGAGAGAGAAAGCCAGTGCAGGGACTCATTAGACTGAAAGTGTAAGAAAAAAGCGTGTACTCCTATTTCCACTGGCTAAAGTGAAATTAAAGCAAATTTGACTCTGAATTAAACGCAATAAAAATTTTGCAAGCTGATATTTTTAAAATAAATTAGAGCACTGGTTTGTTCGACTATTCAACATGCATACAGACAACCTTTAGACCCATCCAAGCTGAGGCACCACAGCCACATAACCAACAGGAAATAGGTGGCAAATTTAAACGAAAAAATTAAAGTAAGGAATAGACAGAGCAAGCATTAAATACGCATGCTCGCGCATACCAAACTTTCCACAAAAAGTTATTTAAGGAGACTGTATCTGGTACGCTCACTTTGCTACGTAAACATTATTACGCACTAGCTGGTGGAGGAACAAGTTCTAACAGGGGACTGATTTAGGTAAACTATGCACCTAATAGATTTTTAGTTAAACCGACACAGAACACGCAGCTTGTTTTACTTGTTTTTATAACATTTGCATCAATACATTTTGTATTTTTATAGTTAAAGCTTACGATACTTCTTAGAAATTACTTTTCACGTTTTTCAGTATTGATTCCTTATCTTCACTAACTGAATATCATATTCCATATCCAATAGTTATTTTTTATATTGAATCATTTAAACCATAATGAAGTTAAACAAATAAAAATAAATGCTTTCTTGCTCACGGGTTCCCAAGGTTTTCATGCATGATAAATACATATTGAACTCATATGTATTTATGAACCTGGTATTTCATAGTATACATGTAATTTCTACATGCATCTGAAAACTTTGCTCTAACTGGGGGACTCCGAGTTTAACACGCTTATTTTTATTATACACAGACAAATAACGTCACATGATAATCACTCCATAGTGAAGTATGCATCAGACTCCTGTTGTGGTTGCTTTAACTCTGATACGGACTTCTTTCGCTTAACTTGATTAGTACTAGACATAACTTATTTCCCAAGAACTACATATTTATGTATGGAATTACTCACTCTGTCATACTTGAGGGGTCGTGGTTTCAAATCCTGTCGAAAATTTTCGAGATATTGTTCTGGGGCTTTTTTCGATGGGATTAGTACACAGGATGCTGAACCAGCACTTATACGGCTTTTAAGACTTATAGTCAATTTTTGTTGTGATGTCTAGACCTCCAGGGTCTTTCTTTTCAAAGAAAAGCCAATGCATGGCCAGCTTATCAGGTAAAGTCACCATAGGTTAAAAAAAGTTAGTACAGCGAATTATAATTCGCTGAAAAGTATATTAAGTATAAAAGTATAAAAGTAAATACAGGGTTCGTTGAAAAGTATATTTTTTATTAAACTTTATGATAGCTGGTGTGTGCTTGAGACAAGTGCTGCAACCTGTTAAAACTACCTAGTTAGATAGATGACTGAGTTATCTGAGGGCAGCTCTGCAAGGGGCCAACGGATGGAAGTCTCACACACCCTGCAGGTAGGGCAAAAAATTGAAAGCAAGAAAGGTCGCTTATATGCCAAAAGCTGAAGAGTGTCCTAGAAATCAAAGTACCAATACCAATACTAATACTCTCTCCGTAGATCGACTATAAAAGACCAGAATGCTTTTTAAGGGAAGAAATTATTTTCTCCTGAAAAATTTAATACAGAATCCTTGAACTGGTAGTACCACAAGGGATATGCTCACTAATACCAGTACATGTTATATTAGATACATTACGTAATTCTCTTAAGTATAATACCTAAGGCTCACAATATTTTTTCTTAAAGCAATGAAGATAATATGATTTTTTTTCAATGTAATGTAAAAGACACGACTTGCATTATTTAGAATAACTTTATAATAAGTTCATGTCATAGGTTATAATTTTGCAGAAATTAGAAAAAATTTTTTGAAATATGTAAAAGATGCAATGACATTACTTATTTAATTGTAATTAAAGAAGCTTATAAATCATTCAGTATTGCTTACTTATGACGCGTTTATTCTAACTGTAATTAGGATTATTTTAAATATACCCAGCTCAGTAAATTTCTAGACTCTAGATTATTGATTAATTAAGTAATATTTAGTTAGACAATAACGGATCTGATAACAGAAACATTTCACAGTTTAAATATTCATATGAAAGTTCTAATACCCACACTTGTTCTGGCTCCAGAAAAATTAGACTTTCATACCCTGACTTAAACTTCCCTAAATTTTTCTTAGAAACTCTTAACCATAAGCACACCTTTTTAACTTATCGTTTGAAAGACAATTTCTCATCTAATAATGTCATAGTTACGTTTGAGTGCGTAATATTATTTTAATTTGTATTCTCAATAACTTTTTAATAAGTAATGCTTCGAACTACCTAAACCTTTTACACAGCTTCGAAAGTGAAACGGTAAACGCAGCTGTTCTTATAGCTCTGTTGTAACTAGGCTTAAAAAATTAATTTTTATCTTTAACAGCATTACATAACTTCTGATTAATACTGCTTAAGTGTATATTTCAATCTGTATACTTTCAAAAATCATCAGAGTGACAGTGTTTGTCCTTTAACTTGAGACGCACCCTTCTCACTTTGGGTGATTTAGTGCATTATATTTAAAAAAAAAGTAACGTTTTAGATAATGCACTCCAAAACTCTCTTATTCTTGCAGTGTTACTTTTTCTCTAAATTTGCATTGATTAAACTTGCTCTGAAAAATTTCTCGTTAATTAAAGTTGAAATAGCTAGTGACGTGTTAAATCCACGTCACAGTATAAGTGTATGCTAAGCAGTAGCAGGCAAGAAGAGAGGCAGTACAATGTACACTAACCTTATCTGATCCAAGGCCTATGTACCTACACCTATCTTTACTATGGGTAGTACGACTGGATCTAGACTGTGCGTAGCAGTTAGTGTGTGTGTGTACCTACACATGCAGGTAGTGAGGACACAAAGGCAGTATGAATCGGTGGGCCGGCAAGAGAGACACCCTCGTTCTTGTCTGCTTGCCATTGGGACATGTCATCTGGAAGCAAAATATAGTCGTCGTGCATTTCCACAGGCGTGTGTAGGAACTGTGGTTAAGAGTATTGTACAGTGCGGAGCGACAACCAGAGATGCAGCAATGGCTACCTGTTGATTACCCAGGGCTGTGGCAATAACCCTCTCACGCACGTTGCCAAGGGCAGTAAAGCCCAAGTGCCGACACCTTTCATTC
The DNA here is from genome assembly GCF_000648655.2 of Copidosoma floridanum. Next base: position 736,172 of record NW_019379546.1, read on the forward strand.
GGATTTCCTGGTACTCGCATCCAGTGTAACCGTCATCATATCTGCACAACTGCGCTAGTACGGTAGGCCTACTTCTTTGTATCCCATCCCTATCACGTGAAAGTATTGTGCCGAGCACCAACTGCCGGACCTGCACCAGCAGGGCTAAGGCTGCCTAAAGCCAGGCCAGGTTGGATGGTTGAGCAGTATACTTGTTTTGTGTAGGCATCGCATTAAGTTGTGTAAGCGACTGTGCTTTGAAATATTGCTCTTGCTCATTCATGCACATTTCAGTGCCAACTATCCGCTTTATCCATTTAGCCCTATATGAATACAATTATGTGCCAAGTCGTGCTACTAATTGTGAAGTGAGTAAGACGCGACTTATTACAAGGCAAATCATTAGTTGTTAACAATAAAGAGGTGAAAAAGTGCAAATTCTCGATGATGTAACAAGTGCCCTGAACGTCAAATAACAAATGAAAATCACAGCTCTCGTATCAATATTCACAACTAAAACCTTTGGTTTATGTATCTCTGTTGACAAAATAAGAACATATAAAATTATTTAATAAACTGTTATCACCGGCTCAAATAGTTTTCATAAGGATGTAACACATATCTCATTAGTAACACCCAATCCAACATTCTATTAAACATTCAAGGTCAGAAAAACAAAACTCATCCACCACTTTGAATTAGATTCCATCACACTAAATTATTAGAACTAATAACACATCAAACTATCTGGCTATGAAAGTAATTACTTATAGAGCCAACTTTATTTAATTTTTTTCAGTACACACATTTTTTACCAAAAAACGAGGATTAACTTCAATAGCATATTAAATTAACTACTTCGTGACTACGGGTAATAAAAAAACAAAAATTATGTTCATCACTTTAATACAACCAAAACTTAACCATTGTTATTCACGTAACAAAATTTCTGCGCGATATCGTGCAAGACATTCTACACGATATCTTACAAGATATCCTACACGAAATCTTATAGGATATCGTGTAAGACTTCTTGCAAAATAGTCTACTTGATATGCTACACGATATTGAGCAAGATTTTCGGCTACTAAAAAGTAAAAAAGTATAAATTGTAACCCATGTAATTTTAAATTTTTTCTGCTTAAAAGCTGTTAAAAAAGGTAATATAAGTAGTAAAAAAAAATCCATCTCTTTGCTCCTGTTAGGAGATTTGAACCTAGTCCAAAGGACTCGTAGTCAAGTGTCTTACCCACTTGGCCAGAATGGATTAGACATTCGGAAAACAATTGAGGTTCTTGAAAGGAATATCTGAAAGTTATGTTTATTATTTCACCATTTCGTGAATAATATTTACCATCTTGGTTAGTTAATTGATAATTAACATCTTATAAATGTATATTTTATACTGTTCCATGTCTTCTAACACGTTCGTCAACTATAAATCTAGTAATTGATTTTACATATACTATTTGTTCGTGGATTTTACTGATACTTCACGTATACTTTTTATTCTAAGAAAAAATTAGTCATTTTTTAAAAGTGTAATAAGTTTATAGTAATTGTCACAACAAAGTTGAAAATGACCTTTTGCTCTTTAATACTTCAAGTTGGGTATCGAATACTGGAAGGAAAAACAACTTTTCACTCATTCATACAGTACTCAGATAAATTATATTAATTCTTACAACATAAGATTATGCATAAAAAAACGTATTCTTAAATACTATTAGATTTGAGCAAAAATAAGGAAAATTTTTTCTTAACTAGAATTAGAGTCCGTAAAAAAGCAATATGCTTCAGACATAATGACATTATTAAATGTTATTTTCTATGGTTTCGTTGAATTTATTAAAAATTTATTCTAAAAACTGTTCGTCTGACACAAAAAAATTGATATTTTTGTAACTGTTCTCACAGCCTGTCAAAATCATTTCGTAAGGAAGTAGAAACTTTTTGAAACGTTGTTTCATGTAAAACTTTATATCAGTAATTTTATTTTTCATAAATTTAATTATAATAANCCGGACCAGGTTAAAATCCCCTTATTGGAGTAAAAAAATATTTTTTTTTTTTTTTTACTACTTGTATACGCTTTTCTAACAGCTTTTAAGCAGAAAAAATTTAAAATTACATGGGTTACTTCATACTTTCTTATTTTTTAGTTGCCGAAAATCTTGCTCAATATCATGCAGGATATTATGAAGACTAGAGTGCAAGAAGTCTTACACGACATTCTATAAGATTTCATGAAGGATATCTTGTAAGATATTGTATAGGATATCTTGCACGATATTGTGTAGGATATCTAGCACGATATCGCGCAGAAATTTTGTAACGGGTTCATTTAAAGCTACTCTAAATTTTACTAAACACCCATACATACAATTGAAGCTAACAACTGCAATCTAGATGCTAGCTTACGCAGAATATTTTTTATTTTATCTTTTAACTGTTCATGCGGATACCGTGATTAAAACATTAATTATACTCTCCAGAATTGAACCAACCATGCTGCCTGAAGACATTTCTCATTAGCCGAGCTCAATCCCCACTTCTATAAATCTCATGAAGTATAAAAAAAGTGCCACAAACCTTTTAAAATCTGTCATTGTCACTATCTTAAAACTAATTACTGTTTTTTTTAACCATCCAATATATTTTTGTAAATAAGTTCATACATTTTATGATAATAAGAGTTTTCATATCAAAAATAGCATTTTTATTTACACAATTATTACAAAAAAGACCAAAACAAAACTTTAAGTGAGGATATCATAGACCTCTAAGAATACATCCCGACCTGTAGCAAGTAAGTAGTGACAATGCCTTGATCTATAGACATTGAGCGCGCGGTGGCTCGGTCGGATAGGTCGTGGATTGGCACGCGGGAGACCGTGGTTCAGTTCCTGGCCATAGTGCGACTTTTTTGGGCAAGTACCTCTGTGATTGTTCACATGTGCTTTTTCACAACGCAATGCTCCTCGAGGAGGGCTTAGGCGACCTTCTCGCAGCAAAAGTTGCCTAATTCCCCCTACCCCCCTCCCAGTAATGGGAGGCCTCCCATCCCCACATCCCATAATAGAAGTTTATTTAGTGATACAGTTTTTCTGCACTACAATAAGCAAATAATTTACATCCTTAGTACGAGAGATTAAATTTGAATACGTTTAAATGATGTGTGTCGAACAAAAGTGTTAATTTTACCTCTAATGTATGATACTTTTGAGTATATAAGTTAAATAATCAACCTCAAATAATTAAAAAATATGAAGAGTGTACTAAACTTTTTATGCTAACGCTATATGATCACAAGTCTAGAACCGTCAGCTAGACCATTAGTATTAGTCCCAGATTTATCGAGCTTTAGACACAGATATTTCCATAATCTTTTTTTCTAACTAACTGACTTCTCTAATTGTAAGTTTCTATTTGTTTAAACACTTAATACATTTATAATAGACTGATAATTTTCTGTTTATTGTATGATCGCTTCAAAGGTATCATAAGGTGTACCTAAGGTGTACCTAAGGTATCATAAGGTGTACATGAGGTCAAAATATCATTTCTCGGCCTTTTCAAGGAAATTTCGTGTATGCGAGATCATTTAAAATAAAACAGAAATACCATTATCTTTAAGAATCTAAAGATATATGTGACGAAAAATTTTGATTTTCATTCTTATTACAAGCATTATTAACAACATTCTTACGGCAGAATATTAATGCGCAAACTATCTTCAATAAATATGTTATACATCACACAACTTTTACCGCTTGCGCTTCCTACAAATATTTACCGTTTCCATCAATAAAATCAATTTTCATGATTGTACAAATAAGTGTATTTGAAGAAAGTAGTTAAGCAGGTACCTATAATGTTTTTAGTAAAAACAATTTAAAAATTTTTGTCAGAGAACAAAACACAGTACTTGATCAATGTTTCTTGAAAATTATTATTGTCACTGTCATGAGTCTTGTATCTTTATGAACAGGACCTTTAAAATTGCCAAATATGTGTATAAATATGTATGAAGTTACTTTGTGTTGTAGTATTAAAAGATCTCAAACCCATTACATTTCAGCATACTAAAGTAACACAACTTACACAGTTTTTAAATAATATAAATGATTGAAAAGCATTAATTGTTTTGACGGTTTTCTTATAGTAAAAAGAAGTTTTGTGTTTTAAAAAGTATACAACTAATAAACTGTACATGAATATTTTCAAAACTTTTTTGTTTTGCTATTTTCATTCAACATGCATTAATAAGAATGCAAAGTAAACCCTATATGATACTTCTTTACCATATTTCACAATTTCTTTCTTTAACAAAACGATGAAAAAAAATTATTATTAAAACTATAAAATATACAATGAATTCAACAAAACTACATAAAATAACATTTGATGATGTTATTATGTCTTTAAGATAATGCTTTTTTACAGTCTCTTATTCGAGTTGAGAAAAAATTTTCCTAATTTTTGTTTGAATCTAATAGTTTTTAAAAAAACTTTATTTTATGTATAAACTTATGTTGTAAGAATTTATGTAATTTATCTAAGTACTGTATAAATAAGTGAAAAATATTATCTTTTGCTTGTATTCGATGCCAAGATTAATGTGTTATAGAGGAGAAGGTTATTTACAGCTTTGTTGTGATAATAACAATAAATTTATTAGACTCTCGCGGGAGTTTGCAATCGGTACAAAATGGAAGAAAAAGTAAGCATGTGTAATAGTATGCCGTGACCCGTAAGAAAACGCAAGAAGATGTAAGGAACAATTATTTTCATGAAATTTAGACGTTCTTTACATTTTGTTATGTTGTGTTACGTTTTCTTACATTTTCCTTACGTTTCGATATGATTTACCACATACTATTAAACTAATAACTTTTCGTAATGATTACTCAAACTTTTTTTCGTTAAGAGTAATTTTTATTCAAAAAAGTAAGAAAATGTGTCTAAAAGTTATTAATTATAACAAAATATAAAACAGTGTAATAAACTGCGAAAAACTGAAAGCTGTTATAAAATGTTATACATGACAACATTTCCTTACATTTCAATAAAGTTTATTACAGTTGCTTTTTTACGAGATTTAAGTGCCTTTTCAAAATCATAATAGTAAACGTAACGAGTCGTAAGGTAATATATTCAGTTGTAGTCGACTGCTAGTAAATGTAACAAAACGTAACAAACTGTAATTGCGGTACAAAATCCAGTCGAACCTTACATTACATCACAGAAAGTTACGGTTCGTTAAGTTTTCTTACATTATTTTTTTCTGTTGGGGCACTTTTGAATATAGACTAATTTTCCCTTTGAATATAAAGTATATGTAACGGATAATAAAATCCGTGAACGAATAGTAGGTGTAAAATCAATTACTAGATTTATTGTTGACAAACTTTTTAAGAGATACGAAATAATATAAAATAAACATTTATTAAATGTTAATTATCAGTTACGGAACCAAGGTGGTAAATATTATCTACGAAATGGTGAAATAATAAACATAAGTTTTAGATATTCCTTATAAGAACGTTAATTATTTTCCGAATGTCTAACCCACTCTGGCCAAGTCGGTAAGACATTCGTACTACGAGTCCCCCGGACCAGGTTAAAATCCCCTTATTGGAGTAAAAAAATATTTTTTTTTTTTTTTTACTACTTGTATACGCTTTTCTAACAGCTTTTAAGCAGAAAAAATTTAAAATTACATGGGTTACTTCATACTTTCTTATTTTTTAGTTGCCGAAAATCTTGCTCAATATCATGCAGGATATTATGAAGACTAGAGTGCAAGAAGTCTTACACGACATTCTATAAGATTTCATGAAGGATATCTTGTAAGATATTGTATAGGATATCTTGCACGATATTGTGTAGGATATCTAGCACGATATCGCGCAGAAATTTTGTAACGGGTTCATTTAAAGCTACTCTAAATTTTACTAAACACCCATACATACAATTGAAGCTAACAACTGCAATCTAGATGCTAGCTTACGCAGAATATTTTTTATTTTATCTTTTAACTGTTCATGCGGATACCGTGATTAAAACATTAATTATACTCTCCAGAATTGAACCAACCATGCTGCCTGAAGACATTTCTCATTAGCCGAGCTCAATCCCCACTTCTATAAATCTCATGAAGTATAAAAAAAGTGCCACAAACCTTTTAAAATCTGTCATTGTCACTATCTTAAAACTAATTACTGTTTTTTTTAACCATCCAATATATTTTTGTAAATAAGTTCATACATTTTATGATAATAAGAGTTTTCATATCAAAAATAGCATTTTTATTTACACAATTATTACAAAAAAGACCAAAACAAAACTTTAAGTGAGGATATCATAGACCTCTAAGAATACATCCCGACCTGTAGCAAGTAAGTAGTGACAATGCCTTGATCTATAGACATTGAGCGCGCGGTGGCTCGGTCGGATAGGTCGTGGATTGGCACGCGGGAGACCGTGGTTCAGTTCCTGGCCATAGTGCGACTTTTTTGGGCAAGTACCTCTGTGATTGTTCACATGTGCTTTTTCACAACGCAATGCTCCTCGAGGAGGGCTTAGGCGACCTTCTCGCAGCAAAAGTTGCCTAATTCCCCCTACCCCCCTCCCAGTAATGGGAGGCCTCCCATCCCCACATCCCTTCCTTCTCCCAAGTGCTAAGTGCCCATAGTAGTGCCCTTAATAAAGGAGCCGGACGTAGAGCACTATAATATAAAAAAAAAAAAAAAATCTATAGACATTAAAATATTGTATTATAAAATTATACTGTTAGTAGCCCTGTCTCACCTAAGAATACACATGCTTTTACCATACATAGAAAACTTTTATTTCAAAGCTAATATAATAATAAGACTATTTTGTAAACACTGAGTCGAAAGAAATGTTGTTGTAAGCATTTTGACAGTCTTCTGATTTCCATTATTCTCATGATCTTCTAACTCATGTTTGTCAAAAAATCTGTATAATAAGACTAAAGAGGTTTTACCATATAAGAATATATATAAAGTATACAGACAAAAAAAGTTTTTTTTTAGCTACTTTAAAACTAGACCATGCGAACCTCAATCATATAGTGTCACAGTCATGAAGGCATTATCTGTTATCTCAATTTGGCCATGTCATGACCTAAGGTGACTCAATACTATAGCTACAGCACTTGTTTTATGCAGTAAGAAATTAATAAACGTTATATTACATATTCACCATTTTACTAAAAAGGTTTTGCATAAGAAGTGAAATAAGTAGAAGTTAAAAAAAGTTTTTAGTTTCTCTCATAATAATTTTTTTATAAAAGTAACAAAATCAATTCTTATAACTTGGGCCCTACAAGAAATAACTTTTCTATACTAACATAGTGTGGAGGGAGGGCATATGTGTTATGGGGTGTTACAAAATTGTCCTAAAATCAAGATGGCAATGCATCAACCCTCCTTTCGAAAATCAGATAATAAATTAGGTGATTCCTTATGCCAAATATAACGTTATGTATTCTCTCATGTAAATCTATTTTTTGTACTGTCATAAGTCAATTTAAGACCTTTTTTGAGTTATAATTTTTGTCCCATTATCCCAAGAAAATTTCTAATTCCAAATTTTGGAAAAAAATTTTAATTGAAAATTTTTTGAAAATTCCCATAATAAAGTTAGAAATACTAAGAAATGCATGAGAAATTCAAAATCTGGACAAATGAGATTTTGGCATGAGAAGTTGCTAAATTGATTAACTGATTTCTGAAAAAAAGAGAATGAAAACAAAACTTTATTCTTCTACTTACATATTAAACAAAAAATCTATGTTAAAGTCCTTCATCTTACATATTTTTTGTTCAACATCGCTCAACAATAGGGTTTTTTAGAAAAACTGGCTTATGGTTTATATTTGATAAAGACTAAACTAAAAAATTTTCAAACCTGCAGCACTGTCTGTATAATTATCTATCAATTACCAAAAAAAATTTTTAACCTTTATAGAAAACAGTATTTCTGAATTTGAACTCCTCAATATAAATACGTGTGTCAGTAAGAGCATTTTTTTAATAAAAATATCAGAGGTCAGATTTGAGTCCAACAAATTTAAACATCTATGTTTGAAAGAATCTCAAATTTTCAGAAGGCATAAAAGTAATTTTTAAGTTAGTAATGCTAAGATTCTACAACAGAGGGAGAATTAAGGAATTTGTGTCTCTACTCAATTATAACTTTTAAATTTTAAACCAGACACAAAGCTTACAACACTTTTCTATTTCTCTTCTTTTATTTATTACTGACAAAACAAATTTTTATCATCGAAAGCTAGTTGTACCATTACCAGAAACCTTAACTTGATCATCTATATAAAAAATCCCTTCAATACATCTTAACGAACATTGTTATCAACTTGGCAGAAAATAAATAACTTTTATGAAAAGGTTATTAACTTATAGCCATATTTACATATTATTAACAGAATGAAGCTGAGACCTTAGCCATATACTCTATTGTAAGATAACAACATACTGTTGCATAGCCATTGAATCTTTTTATTTGCACGTCTATATTAAATGGAAGACATGAAGTTAAACTATTTTTAAAAATTGAAACATTAACTCAAACGTATATGAAAAAGTTTCATTTAATGTGTTATAACTGATTCTTCAAAAACAACAAAAAAAAGTCCTTATTTTAAAAGCAAAGCAAGTACGACAGAAATATTGAGAATTACAAAAAGAAAAAGTTGGATGTAAGATAAGTAAAATCTCTTAAATATGTTAAGCCGTTTGTTGAACACATCGTTCTTCTGGCAGTTGTTTCCATAATGACTTGAGGGTCAGTGCCTTAGCACACAATCAGTAAGAGCTAATTTTAGGAGTACGAATGAAAACTCCAAGAAATTAGGTGTTAGTTTGAGCAACGTTTCGTTGGTCTTAACACCAATCTCATCAGGCTCACTTTATAAACAAAAAAGACAAAAACAAAAAACACAACAATTTTTGTACATTTTATTGTAGGGCCACTGTTAATAAATATTAATAATAGATACTTACGTCTATATCGTTAAGATGATCGTTATAGACTGTTGGTCACCTTAAACGAATAACGTAAGTATCGAATATGTATGTGTTTCTATATATACATCTGAACAATAAATGTACGTTTCTTGCGAATTAAGGTAACGTGTGTACGTATTTAAAAGAGATTACTCATAAGAACTTGATATATGTTATTGAAAAATAAGGTAAACTTTTTTTTTATTTATTGTTAACGCAGTCGAGTGTATGTGTAGCATTTCTGATATTAATCTTTTTTGTCTACTTGGTTCATGATCTAGAATTTTAGTCTGAGAAAAATTAAAGTTATGGTTGAATTATTTCATGTGTAAAGTGACAACAAGTTTATCTTTCTTTGTACTTTTGTGTTCGTTCAGGCGTTTTTTCAATGCTCTCTTTATCTCACCTACGTATGATGCAGAGCAAGAATCGCAAGAGAAATGATACACGACATTGGTTTGATCAAGCTTATCAATTTTATCCTTTCCAAGAATGATAACACTGTCGTAATTATTTTGAATAGTAAAGTGAAATTTTATATACAATTTTTTTAAAGTTTTTAACAAAATTTAAAAAATAGCGGGTTGTTAGGAATAGAAGTTTTTATTTTAGCACTAAGATTGTCATTCAGTAAAAAGTTGTTATGATTAGTAGTAATTTTTATTTGGTAAAATCTTTTCTTGATGTATTTTTTGTATAAAAAGTTAAGTATAGTCATTATCGCATTATATTCTCTTAGCCATAAGAATATTTTTCCTGTGGAAGGATTTATCAGATAAAAAAATGGCTCGATTAACCAAACCGAATACAGCATTAAATTTTAACGATCGGGGATAGTAAGAATCAAAATTAATTATTCCATTCGATGAAATTAGCTAAACATACTAATAAATAGTTATTTTTGAGTTTTTTTGTGTAACTGTAATGTCTAAGAAATTTATAGAATTGTTTTCTTCTACGTCGCAAGTGAATTTCAAGTGATTCTCTTTTGGCAGCCCAATGGGTTCTCCTGTCTCTCCAATATTTGCTAAATAACTTTTATAAAATCTTAGAATGGAGGCCCTGCGCTTGTTAAAAGAAAATCATAATTATGTTCCTTTTTATAAAAGATAGGTCGATGCCACTTTCATATGTGTACACAAAGATCAGGTACAACTTTTGTGACAAGTAGATAAACCATGGTAGTTCTAGCACCCCCCCCAGCTCCCCCCTGAGGTGGTGGTGGAGAGAGAGGCTCTAGCTATAGTGGGGCTGTGGGTGGGGAAGAGGCGGTGGTAGGGGGAGACGCTGATCGAGCAGGGGGAGGAGAGGCACAGCGGTATAGGAGAGGTAGTGGGGGCAGTGGGTGGTGAGGACGGAGCGGTAACGTCAGGGGGAAGCGGGGCTTCCAGATGCTGTGATGTAGGGTGGTACTGACGGCTTTCTTTCTTTCTGACCACGAATGAAGCTCCGACGTCATCAGGATGGGTCCGAAAGGGGTAAGTTACAAGCCCAATGTCCAGCGCGAGAGGAAGATGATTAAGCATGAACAAGTATTTCCTGACAGCGGATGTTTTTCTTCATTTTCTTTTTCCACCCATTGTTTCACGAGTCTCAGCGTAATCGTTGTTTTTTTTCATGTATATTAATAAGTAAAAACTCCAAAGTTGGCTTTGTTTCACAATGTTTTGAACGTTGTAAACTTTGAAGTTTTTACTTATTAATATACATTTTGATTCGAAATGTTTCACCAACGCCCAAGCGAGAAATCAATTAATAATAGTTGTTTTTTCTTGTTCTTCTCAAGAGCGGGCGTATCGAGTTGTTAGAGAGAAAATTTCATCGGGAAAAGTGGATCGCGTATCCCGTTTAACTGCGACCAACGTTGGCTTACTCGACGCAGTACCTTGCCAAGTAATGGAGCTATTGTTTTTTATCTACACGGTTGTGCTAGCCGTAGCCGATGACTTTTCGCTTTTTATTCAGGCGTATAATGTACCAGTGTAATATTTTTTTCTTAGCAAGAGTGGGCCCAACGAGTCAAGATAGGATACACGTATGTGTTAGCCGTGGTCAATAACTCTTCGCTTCTTCTTTAGGCATATAATGTACCAGCGTCATATTTTTTTTTCTCGAGACCGGGCGTATCAAGTGATGTGAGCTGTCAGAGAAAACATGTATACTATTTTATTTCCAAAAGTTAATCACGTATCCCTTTTGATTCCTCAACGCTTGCTCACTTATTTTTTTTGACGCAGTACCTTGCCAATAAATATAGCTATCGTTTCTTATCTACGTGCATGCATTAGCCATGACCGATGGTTCACGGCTTCTCACTTAGGCATTTAATGCACAAGCGTAATATTTTTTCAGCAAGAGCGGGCGTATCAAGTGATACGAGTTGCCAGATAGAACATGTATACCATTTTATAACTGAAAGTGGATCCCAACAATGCTTGGCTCACTCTTGTTTACCGCAGTACCTCACCAACGAATAGAGTCAGTTAATACGATAAGGTAATTTTAATTGATGCAGTAATAAGGAAGTGTAAATAAAAAAAATTGACATAGATTCATGAAGAAGTAATTTATTGCATAAGTCTTGTGTATCAGGTGTTCATTAAGTGAAAAATATCGTTTTGTCGTTGCTACTCTTGTAAGCTCCGTTTTTTTAAGGCTGTAGCATTCTTCAGAGCACAATGAGCTGAATTGAATTGCTGATTCATGCATTCCATATTATCCATACTAACTTTTTTTTTAAGCTGGACATTGCTTAATATCATAAATGTACCTATAAAAATAATTATATTATGCAAATATTTAGTGAAGCGTATAAATCATACTATAAGTAATGTACCTATTAAAAAGCACACGGTGCAATCATTCGATTTTTTTAAGACCTTTTACGTTAATAACATCATCTTCTTTAATAATGGCTCGAAAGATTGTAGCTAGATCTTCGCAGAGAATTATTTCCAAACTCCAACGAAGACCATGGTAATTAAACTCTGTCCATCGATTTTTACATCTGCTCTTAGGTAAGAGCTGTGCCCAAGAATATGGGGGCTTCAAGACAAAAAGTTACGGTGAGGCATTTTTTGTAGAGGTATAAAAGCGACCTCTTAAAAAATAAATTTGTTTTCCATGGTTTTAATGCTTTGAACATTAACCTCGTACTTCGTCATCTTAACATTGTGAAGATTATGAGTTAACTAACCCCTCTATCGATGTGTTATCTCTTTATATACAACTGCTAGTCACCGCTAGTAATCACTCGTATCGCTTTCGCAGAGGCTAATCAGTATCAAAGAAAAGTTTAAGCAGCGTGTCATTCATTTGAGTACGTTAACGTGAGCTGTTAGTATAATGGAGCAACTCCGCGAGAATTTTTCCAACGCCAACGCCGTGAAGTGTTACGTGATTTTCTGTGAAATAGCGCGAATAGAATTTCAACGCTTGCTGCATAGTGATAATATGACCGAGATACGAGATTTTATTGATAATAGTAAAATAGTGCTTAAAAGTATTTCCGACTATAAGCTGTCTGTAAAATTTTCATCGCCAGTGGAAAATAAGTTTTTAAATATTAAGTGTCTTTTATCAACGTTTTTAGCAGCATTTTATAAAATTCTAGAAGTGCAAGGGTCAGGGATCGATGAAACATTAGACAATCAAGATGATTATAATTTTTTGACATTGAAAGATCTTAAAAGTGCTTTTAAGAATCGCTTAAGAACGGCTAAAATAGCAAATAGTGGGCATTCAGATATGATAAAATTTCTTAAGTCTGCGGAAAAAATTTTCTTTTTAAAAGTGCGAGAAGTTCTCGACGAGCAATATGCTTTAAGAATTAATGCAGTATTAGCAGCAAAGTTTATGACCGTAAAAAATGATACAAAGACTGTTGAGGCTAAATATTCTAATACTAAATCTGATTCCATTTTCAATACGACAGACCTACATGAATAGTTTAAAACGAATGTCCATAGGCCTATTTCTACAGATATAGAAGAGTTTCAGGAGCGCGATTCTAAAAGGACTTTGCGCTTAACTTATTAGTTTGCTGCGAACATATTAGTTTGCTGCTTATACAAAATTACTATATTGATACGTATAGTGAGGGAAAATCTAAAAAATAAAAAAACATTGACGGACAACGTGATGATTTCTTTAATGCTGAGGCAATGGATGAAGATGAGGTAAAAGAAGATAAAAAAGGTTTTTTTAATGCTGAGGCAATGGACAAGGATAAGGTAGAAGAAGATAGAGAAGAATATTTAGAAGAAATCCATGATTGTGATAATAGTGCTGATAATAATACAGAATACGACTACGTATATATTAAAGGTTTATCTAGGTTGGTAAGAAGTTCTTTAACAAAACATCAACATAAAATATATATATTTGCGATCGCTGTCTTCATAACTTTACAACTGATAAATTGTTAAAAACCCATACGGTGGAGTGCGTTGAAGTCAATAAGTGTAAAATAATCTTGCCGAGGTATGATAATAGAATTCAAAAACTTGAAAATCACATAAATAAAAATCGTGTACCATTTATAGTATACGCAGACTTTGAGTGTTCATTAAAACCTGTGCATAATAGTGAGCGAGCAATACAACACCATGAAGCATTAAGTGTTGGATATTATGTAAAGTGCAGTCTTGCTAACGCAGAATCACGATATGTTTTCTACAGAAGAAGAACTGAAAGCAGTGAGAATTCAGCTACCTGGTTTGTAAAAGAAATGCAAGATCTCGCCTTAGCCTTACATAGAATGTACAACAATCGAGTACCAATGAGATCATTAACTGAAGAAGAGGACTTTGATTTTTTCAATGCTGATATATGTCGCATATGTGAGAAGTCTATTAAAAATGATAAAAAAGTTCACGATCATTGCCATTTTACTGGACAGTCAGTATTATGATTATGAGTTTGTAGTTAAGAAAATTTTTCTCTTTAAACTAGAATTTGCTTTTCTTTTACTCAGATATTGAGGCCCAGCTCACAATGTGTGTAAACTCAAGTATCAGGACTCGCGAGCAGTACCAATAGTTTTTCATAATCTCACTTATTACGATGCCCAATTATTTCTACAAGAACTTGTAACTTTCCCGAAAGAGTACAAGTTATCCCTTAAACAAAAGAAAAATACATTTCTTTTACAAAGTACGTTAAAGGGACTCGAATAAGCTTATGCTTCATTAACTCGTATAGATTTTTGCCGTCGTTGCTTGCTAAGTTGGGATCTCACTTAGAGCAGTATGATACTCTAGAAAAGGTTTTCAGTCAAGATGATAAATACTATTTCAAGCAAATCTATATGCTGAAGAAGAAGTTTGTATTTCCATACGATTATGTAGCATCATTCGAAAAACTTGAAGAAATCAGGCTCCCATCTAAAGATGATTTTTATAGTAAATTATATAATGCACACATAAGTTATGAAGATTATATACATGCTAAAATAGTATGAAAAATTTTTCATATTATAACTCTTGGACAGCATTCAGATCTTTACCTCAAAACCGATGTACTATTGTTAACAAAAGTATTTAAAAACTTTAGAATCAATTGCCTCAAAGTTCATAAATTAGATCCTGCTCACTATTTCACTACTCCAGGCTTCACTTAAGATGCCATATTGAAAAAAACGAAAGTAAGTATTATGAATAAGAATATAATGTCAATTGTGCTTTAGTTATTAATAGAGAACTTTTTTCAGATTTCACTACAACTCATTACTGATATAGATATGTGTATGTTCATTGAAAAAGGCATACGAGGTGGAATAAGCCAGTGCTGTAACAGATATGCAGAAGCTAATAATCACTACATAGAAAATTATGAAAAAGATGAAACTGAAAGATATATAGCATATTTTGACTTTAATAATTTGTATGGTTGGGCAATGACTAAAAAACTTCCTTATGGTGGATTTCAGTGGATCGAAGATGTTGAGCAACAGCCTCATGATTATTATAATATTGGAAATGGAAGTGCTTACGGATATATTTTAGAAGTGGATTTGGAGTATCCCGAGGAGCTCCACGATTCTCATAAAGATTTGCCATTTTGTTCCAAACACATTTCAGCACCAGGTTCGAAGCAGCCTTAATAAATGACAATAATAAATAAAAAACATAAATATGTACTTTATTGTGAAGCCCTCAAGCAAGCCACAAATCATGGATTACGACAGACAAAAATATATCGAGCCTTAAAATTCTGGCAAAGTGCATGGCTTAAAGAATATATTGATCTCAATAGCATTGAGAGGAAACAGGCTAAGCATGAGTTTGAAAAAATGCTTTTCAAACTATTCAGTAATGCTTTTTTTTTAAAAACGATGGAAAATGAGACAAAGCGTATCGATGTCAAACTTCTCAACCATTGGGATGGATGCTATGGTGTGGCATCGTGCATTGCAAAGCCAAATTTTTACAGCTGTAATATTTTTGATGAGAATTTTGTAGCCATGCAGCTACAACGTGCATAAGTAATTATAAAAAAGCCAATATAAATTGAACATGACACTTGTGTATCGTTTTAACTACGATTATATGCTCTCCAAACTCAAAAATGATTGTAAACTCTTATACACTGATACAGACTGTCTGATATATGAGGTAACAAACCATGATATTTATAAAATAATTAAATTGGATATTAATGAATTGGACACATCAGATTATCCAGAAAATGAATAATTCATGATGTTGTTAAAAAATAAAACAATCGTTGGGATCATGGAAGATGAGTGCAATGAAAATATATTGAAATTTGTTGGGCTCAGGAATAAGATGTATAGTATTCTTCTTGAAAATGAAAATGTGATTTAAAAAATTAAGGGTTTTAAGAGTAACGTCTTAAAAGCAACTATTGATTTTAACGACTATACTGAGTGCCTACGTAACCAAATTATGAACATTAATCAAGAGCAAATTTATATAAGATCACGTCATCATAAGCTCTACACTGAGAGGCAAAATAAAATTGCTCTTAGTTCCCGAGATAATAAACGATATATTTTATCAAACACTACAGATACGCTGCCTTAGGGCCATTATAGTATTAAAATAATAGAATAACAAGGAGCTGGAGAGTGTGTAGAAAATCATATCAGACCAGCAGCCAATGTAGAGGGGGAAAATTTTCCAGTAGTGGGAGAGTCCTTATATCATCGTCGGGATCAACCAGCAGAGCTAAGTCAGAGCTGTAGTGAGCAGCTCAAAGTATCTTCTGCTTTATCATCCAACGCAAGCAGCTCAGGTCAACAACAAGCTCTCAAAAAATCAGGTTGAGAGTTAAAAAATTTCTACAGATATAAGCAGATCTGTTTGGAACAGCAAAGCTCAGAAATAAAGGTTTGTAACGTGTTTTCTTATTTAAATATATTCTTTTTTTTTTTTTACTATTTATAAAACTCATAATTTTCTTATGTTTTAGATGGCTGATTTAGCAGCACTTAATCGGCTGGTCTGTGGAAGATACCTTCCAACAAAGAAGATCAACGAAATGGTCAAGGGGCAAAGTCATGTAGTGCCGAAGCTGAGAAAAGCTAACACTAAATTTGGCGTGAAAGCTATCGCTGAACTGGAAGACCACTTCCAATATTTTTACCTAATTAAGTATCTGAGTATCTTGTGAGTAACGAACTATCATTTAGTAGTTTGTTGGAATCTATTGATAGAAAGAAGCTGTCAGTTCGCTATAATGGTGATAGGTTAAATTTTTTAACCAACAAATGTTTAATAATACAAATACAAGAAAAAGAAAGTCATTTTTGTAAAACTAGTTTAACGGGGGAATAATAAATGATACAATCTATTACATGTTTAGAGTTTTTATTTATCTCAATGAATCTTATGTAAGATATAACATTTGCATGTATATTAAAAAGATCTGTTTTGCACACATAATTAATAACATTGAACAATCACAACAATTTTTATACAAATTTTGTTACAATGTCTGAATTTTAATAATTTTTGAAGTACATATCATTTTATTTCTCTGTTATTATCAATCCAACTGTTATAAGTGTTGTGATAGCCCAACCACTTAACGAATATTTGATTTCCTCGTCGACGAAGAATTTTTTCAACGTAATAAGTATCAGAATACTTGATTATCTGCAGTTCCTGCTTGTAGAAGCCTCCAGAAATTGGCTCATTTTGGTAATCTTTCAAATGGTAACTTGGTGGATTGGTTAGAGCTACTCGTGCTATAGCGAATACCTAAGTCGATCAGTTAGGTGTGTATCCTTTTTCAAATACTTGCTTAACATTACTTATTCGCACTTTATGTCCCACTTGGAATTTCTATTGTTTTTTCATTCCCATTGTTCTTCATAAAGTTTTTTTTTAAATCTCAATTTTAGTAGCAGCTGACACATCCTTTGGTTTTATAGCTATTGTCCGATGTTTCTGATTATTATAGGCCGTCAGTAACTTAGGTAACATGTGAATCTACTTATATCTGCCACGCAATCTGAAATTTTTCCACACATCATGCTTTAGTGTACGAATAAATCGCTTACATATAGACGCTTTGAGGTTACAATAAGTCAAATATAAGTTAATTTTGTTCTTTTGCATGAGACTTTGAAAATTACTATTGTATCAAACTTTTAGCGGAGGTAGTTGCGTCTCACAGGCTTATGAAGCTCTTTTACTACTGATTCCATCTCTCTTAACTGTCTTCTGGAGTTATATTAGATATATGTGCTACAATCTCCTTAACTGTATTTATTTTACGCTGAAAATTTAGTCTTGTTTCTGAGAATACACCACTGGAATTGCTCAATAGTAGATTTATTTTCTCTTGCTCATCCAAAATAAATCTTTTTTCATTCTGTAAAGTAGTGAGATTTTCATTATCGTCAGGTTAAATAGGTGATGCAACATTGCACAAGCCTTTATTCTAGAAGTCAAATTGACCATCGGTGGTGAGCTTATATCCAATTCCTCAAGGACCTCAACCACCACCTTTCGACTTAGCTGATCTACGTTCAAACACGTCGATGCTCATTTTGACAATGAAGTAGAATTTATAACGATGCTCAATATATGATATTAGCCTCACGAAGCTCCTCAACGACTGAATTTATTTTATTAGTGTGACTAGGTGTTGGTATGTACGACTTTTCGATAGGCAGTATATATAGTGTGTAAGACAGCACCACAGACAAGGTGATACTTGCGGGCCCTAGAGTTAGTACAGTGTAAGCTACCGTGCCTTCTACACCTCTCGTCAGCTCTCTTTATTGTCTTTGTCCGTTTTGTCAGTAGTAAGTCTGTAAACTGTATCAAGTCAGTTGTGTTTTACGTCAGTCGGCAGTCAAATTGAATAAACGTTTTGTCTTATTTTAAAAAACTCGTTTTTATTTCGCCCACCCCCTTTACTCACACCTCTTCAGGTTACGGGGACCCAGACTCGCATCACTGCGCATGATTTTTTCTTTATTTTTTTTTGTGTGGGTGAGTGTGACAAAAGGGAGGATGGCAAAAAGAGCTGAGACAGCAAAGGATGGACAAGAGAGTCCGATCGAGGAAGCGGCCGAGAGCGTGACCCCTGGTGACAAGGCTGAGTCCGTTGTCGACCAGGCGTTCTCGACGCCGGTCGAGGATAGGGGAGCAACTCTGGACGCTGGAACCAAGATCAGTGGTAGATCAACACTTTGTCCTTTCGAGTGATGCCCAGTTCGGACGCAACGACGTCAGGTAGTAAAGGAGATTTCTTGTGCATTTCGAGAAATGCGCGGGATTCTAAAAAACACTTGGCGTCGGTAGCGTGACACGCACACGCAAGAGCGGGGCGGATCGAGAGGAGGAATACAGATTGCGGCTGAGGAGAGAGTTCGGTCTCTCTCTCTCTCCCTCTCGTGTTGACGCGAGGCTTTTTGACTGAAAATATATTACGAGGCCATTTATGTTTTGTTTTCGTGTTTTCTCGCGTCTATTGTTCTTGTCACCTCGACTGTTGCGTGCGCGTTACAATATAAATGTCTGAACTGGGAAAGTTTGAGCGTGTGTTGGCATAAAATTATATATGTCCTTTTCCGGTGCTTTTAATTAATTGAACTCTAGGCAATAAATATTCAAGGCGGTTTTCAGATTAAGTCAGAAAAGGCTGATATTTTGAAAGCTTACATTTTCTTTTAGACGAGCAACTATCGATGCTCTGTCGAGAATATGTCGGAGAATTTCATCCCAAGTCAAGTCAGAGGGGCGACAACAAGCTGCCATCTTGTTGGTGGATAAAAGGGGAATAATGGCATGTGTCGGGCAAAGGGATATTCCCGCCAAAGGTGTGTAGCGAAATTATTTTTCGTGTGACTCGCACAGTCACGTTAGACTTGTGTTCGGTAGCGCGCGGCTGTGTGAGTGCCCAGCGTGCAATCGTGCTTTGTGTTCGAGCACAAGAACATGCTTCGGGCCACGTTGACTAGATTCAGCTTGCATTCGGTCGATTTCTGGTTGACTCCCTAAAAACAATGTCCGTCTTTTGTTTTAGATTACCTGATCGGTGACGATTATAAATACATCGTTGAATTTCTTTGTTAAAAGGGAGGCAAAGTGACGTTGCCAGAAAATCTATTCAGGGAAGACGGGGAAAGCGAGGAACCTGCTCGTGATAAACCCGGGTTATTTGAAAAGTCGGTAGATGTGCTTAAAGTGTCAGATGAGAAAAAGTCCAAAATGGCAGAAATTAGGCGGAAATGAGTCTGTACACGAAGCAGCCCCCTTTTTCCCGTCATGCACACCAGAAAATACCCAACTTGAAGTAAAGAAAGTGCAAACCATTGAAAACAAATATAAATGGATAGACGTCAGCAAAACGAAGTTGCATATGGCAGATAAACAGAAAAATAAAAATTTTTTAGAAAATATCATGCTGGCTAGGTTCGACTCGATGAAGGCCGTGATAAGTCAGATGATCAAAAGGCAGCAGAAAGCAAACGAGGAGGCAAGGAAGGCAGAGGAAGAACGGGCAAGGAAGGCAGAGGAAGAAAGGCAGGAAGCTTAGAGAACAAGGGAGGAGATAATTCTGGTCATGCGCAATTTTGACCAGAGGTTGTCCCGGTTGGGCAAGCGGGTGAACAGGGTCGAGTCATCCGAGACCCAGTCGTCAACCGGGGCACCCTTGCAGTCATCAACTCCTCGCAACGACAGAACACGGGTGAGTCTACAAGATAAATTGAAAACGTTCTTGAATGACACAAAAAATGAAGATTTGTCTAAAGGCAGCGCGTAACTTTCCGCGACAACCATCAGTTAAATACATAAATTCGGCCGTGATACTCAACACATATACAATTATTATTTGTCTTAAGATATGAAGTTTGAAGTTTTCCTCGATAAATTTAAGTCTGAACTACGGTCTAAAGGATTACTATATGCCATTGATGCTTCGATTAAAAATACGGAATCTATTAACAAAGACATGATCAAAGAAGACAAATTAAAAGTCAGGGATATTTTATTAATTAGAGTAACGAAAAAATATAATTTAAGAGCTTTTTGTCTGCAAGATCCGGTTGCAATATTAGAAAGTCTGAAAGAACTTAAGGAGTGGGAGACGCCCCTTACAACGGCCGCGATTCTTAAAAAATTGCATGAAATTAAATTTCACAAAGGGAAAGAATCGATTGCCAAATTCATAGCAAAGTTTTAGGAACTGGTCAGAAATTATAAGACTATAAATACGTCTGGTCCCTTTTCTGAAGAAGAAAAGCGAGATGCCTTTTATACTGCCGTAATCGGAGCGGTACCTAGCGGGCAGGTGACAGACTTCACGCTTAAAATGCAAAGCAGAGATGGAAAGGGTATGACATATGAAAACCTCATGTCATACATGTTAAAGGTCGAGTCAGAAGGCCTAGCAGAAGCAACTGGAGGTCGCCCCACGAGGGCAGCTTTGACTGCCTCTTGGCCCCAGGACCGTCTCCACTGCTTCAACTGTGATGACTGGGATCATATGGCTGACGAGTATCCGAAGGCAGGTACCAGACTCAGGAAGTGCTACACGTGTGGCACGTTCGTGCATGACATCCCAGCTCACAAGAAATGCAGCCCGAGATGTGGTGAGCAAAATAAGTCTGATTCATAAGATTTTAAAAGGCAGGGCCATGGAAGTCAAGGGAATCGAGGTGGCCGTGGCGTTGGTCGCGGCAGTAGCCGAGGCCACTCTAATTCCCGAAACTTTGGGCAGAAAAGGGACTCTAGCAACGTCAGGGACAAAAAAGATCCCAAAATTCAGAAAGTTTCTGACCAGGGCCGGGAGACGAAGAAAAAAAAAATGCTTCAGGGTCAAATAAAGGTGAGTCTCTGACGTTGATCGAGCTCCCCTAATACTCTGTGTTCAAACTCTGTAGGTTGGGTAAATAATTCAGAATCGGATAAGGAAAATAAGATCGAATTTGTCGCTGATTCGAGAGCGACTGATCACTTTGCAAAGTCAGAAAAATTCTTTACAAATATTGACAGAAACAAAATTGGTAAAATAAAATGTGCAAACTCAGACTCATCTGCAGACTTGAAAACGGAGAGAGTGGGAAATTCGCTGCTTAAAAATTGCAATAACGAAGTTTAGTTGAAGGGAGAGGTGTGTGCTCGCGACTTGATCGGAAATTTATTGTCGCTACGGAAATTTGCTGAAATGGGCTTGTTAATCTGTTTAAATGACAAGGAGATTAGTATTCTCGATCCTCATACTAAAAATGTATGGATATCGGGAATATATAAAAAACCCTATTGGATGGTTGAATTTGTTAAGTCGGACAACAAAAGAATGAAAGTCTTGACGGCTGAGTCAAAAGCACACACTATTCCTAAAAATTCAACTGCAGATATAAAATTAAATAATAAGTCGGAAAATTCAGAGAGTTCGGTCGGTAAGTTAAATGATGACAGTTTTGAAGGTGTATTTTTAATAAATTACAGAAAATTTCACGAAGTCGAAAAAGTCCTGACCGAAGAAATAAAAGATATTCAAAGTCCGTTTAGCGAAAATTATAAAAAATTTAAAGATAACAACGGGGCCATGCTGTGGCATGTCAGACTGGGCCATGCTTCGTTGGGGTATCTAAGAGAACTGTAGAAAAACTGCAAGTACGTCAGAAAAGCTGAACAAAACAATTTAAATGAAAGTCCGAGCTCTGATATGTGATTCGGGACTCCCGGAAAACATGTGGGACTTGGCACTTAACGCAGCTGTATTTGCGTACAATCGTACTCCGCATCGCTCAAATAACATGGAAATCCCCTTAATGAAGCTGGCTCCGAATAAAAAGACAGACCTAAGTCAAATGAAAAGATTCGGCTGCATCACGTATTCAAGAGTTCAGAGAAACACCAAAACTAAATTCCAAGCAAAAGGGAAACGAGCGGTTATGGTAGGATACACGCCGACAGGGTATCGTCTGCTTTGTCCAGACGAAGGAAAGTTTTATGAAGGTCGGGACATCAGATCTAACGAGCGTTATGTGTATGGAGACGTTTTTGGTAAGAACTAAATTAAAAACTGGAAAAATGTGACTGTCAATATTAAATTAGACGAGTGGTTTTCAGAATTCGAAAAGGAAAGAGAAGAGACAGTGTCATCGGAGGAAGCGCCCCCGGTGGTACAACGGAAAAGAGGAAGGCCAAAAAGACTGATAGAAACAATGGAGGCCAACTTAGTCCAAGAAAGTTGTGTAAAAGACGTTAGCTTTGCGGGCTTAGCTCTCGGGGAAGAAGTAACAAAAGACCTCATTTTTAAGAACGGTGATACTGAAACGTCAGGAGATAATACCATTTATGCGGAAGATCTAGTTTACCACTCTTTGCTGGCAGAAATAAATAAAGATCCAGCTTCATATAAAGAAGCAATGAAGGCTGTGGATAAAAAAGGCTGAAATCAAGCCATCTAAGAAGAGTTTGACTCAATGGCAAAGAATCAAGTCTAGAAGTTGGTAAACAGACCTGCAGGACTGGTAAATGGTAAACGTCCGAATATCATCGATTCCCGATGGGTTCTTAAGAAAAAGGTTGATGCTCCAGGATGTGAGAAACACAAAGCACGGCTGGTAATACGGGGTTTTAAACATATAAATGAGTATGATCTTACGGAGACTTACGCCCCGGTGTCAAGACTAACTCTGATAAGAACTGCTTTGACTGTAATCAATAAATTAAATTTGGATACATGTCAGCTTGACGTAATTAGTTATAAGGCAGCTAAGCAAAATGCTAGAATTATAGGCAGTGGTAAATTAAGACATATGACAGAAATTTATGAGCATTATGTTAAAGAATGTGTAAATTATGGTAGAGTTAACGTCAGATGGCTGAATACTAAAGAACAGATGGCCAATATATTCACAAAACCTCTACCGATCGAGCTCCATGAAAAATTTGCTAGCAGAATCGCGAACAGCTTCTGCAACTTTGACTGATAACTAATAAGTTGTCTCTGTTTCAGATAAGCGATAAAGGAGCCATGGACCGACTCATGGACTGCTTGGGTGCATTCCCAGAGCCGTGGAGCCGAGTCAAGAACACACATTTATTCATTTATTTTATAAAAAAAAAAAAAAATTGTTCTTTGTATCTATTTTAAATTATAATTTTTGTTTAATATACTTAGCTATCTTAAGTCGGGAGAAAGTGTTGGCATGTACGACTTTTTGATAGGCAGTATATATAGTGTGACAAAACAGCGCCACAGCCAAGGTGATACTTGCGGGCCCTAGAGTTAGTACAGTGTAAGCTACCGTGCCTTTTATACCTCTTGTCAGCTCTCTTTATTGTCTTTGTCCGTTTTGTCAGTAGTAAGTCTGTAAACTGTATCAAGTCAGTTGTGATTTACGTCGGTCAGCAGTCAAATTAAATAAACGTTTTGTCTTATTTTAAAATACTCGTTTTTATTTCGAACATCCCCTTTACTCACACCTCTTTACTAGGATGACTGGCTGATTTTTCCGCCACTAGTAATCTTAGCCGATTGACTAGCTCATTAGGGTCGTCTCAGTAAACGTAGTCCATTTGCATGTTCAGCCTAGCAATTTTGAAAGAAGGTATGGACTCGCCTTTCTTATTTATTTGAGTGAGATTTAATAATGGGGCAAAAACATTTTTGTTTTTATTACTATTGTATGGACGAATTGCCTCATTTTCGTTAAATTTTCTTTTATGCGCACTTAAAGTTTCCAAGATTTTTTTGTACTTAACTAAATTATATGGTGTCATGTGCTTTTTATCATGATGCTTCTTTATAAGTAACTCCATTAATCCATCAGTCATTGGGTATCTTAGATCCTTTATTTAAATTTGATTATTTTTGAATCATATAGGCGAATCACTGAGTATTTGTTGTTTGTTTTTTTCCTCTCTCATCCCATAAATTCAATCCAGTTCTGAGTCCTTTCTATCAAGTATTTGTAAGTATGGATTCATAGGCTCATTTTTATCAATATTATGCACTGGATTATCATCGTCACTTTTTTCAACAACGGTATTATAGTCTTTGGTAGTACCATTCGACGAAAAGGTATCTTCTTTATCATCACTGTTACTATTAGCTGATTGGAACATTGATGCGTCGATATTATTAATTTCTGACTTAAAAGGCTTGAAGCGTCTTGTAAATAAAGATTTAAAGCTAAGTGGCACGTTTCTTACTTTCTTTGTGTCATCGATAATTTTAAGAAGTGGATCAGTAATAGGCTTGACAGTCTCTCCAATCTGCTTTTCAAAATTTTCTCTCTCTGACTTTAACAATCAATGCTTACGTCTAACAGCTTCTCTAATTTTTCAACTTGCCGAAGAACGTCTTTTTTCCCACGAAAAGCGTTCATGTTAATCGCTTGATGATTAACAAGAGACTAATACGCACTTGATAAGCATGAGTCATATTTATAACAAAAGAATTAAATGCTCTTCTATATCTACCATTATCAACATCTCTTTCCTTGTCTATTACGACAAATCCATGTTTTCCAACTCTCCAACAGTTTACACATAATTTTTTGAATTTATTGTACGTCATATCAGTATTAACATGATCATTATAGATGTAATTCAAATTCATGTCATCTTGTCAAAATATTACTAAAAGGTTTAAATTATCTCTGACTAAATACTTTGGAACTTGAGCATAGGATTGGCATAGGATAGAAGCAGTCAACGCTTTTATGACGTCCCATGCAGAAAAAGGCTTTCACATTATCTTTTTTTTCACAGGCAATGCCGTCAAATATCATTATGGAGTTGGGTGGTGCCTTATCTGGAGGTATGACTAATTAATGATCGCTAAATGAAAAATACTTTACAACATCTATGGGCTTCAACAGTTGTTCTAGAAACTTCTCTTTTGGCTGATTCAGCGACTTTGTGTATAGATAAACATTCTCCAATCTCAATCCTTTGGGGTGAGTTATTAAAGCCAGCAAGCTGTTTGTTTTCCACAGTTTGACGGACCACGAAGAACAGCTCTAATCGTATCGGGTAGCAAATCACCATGGCGTTAGATTTTCTTATTTTGCTCAACGATTTCGTCGAAATTCACGACAGGAAGTTTTATATTCTGATCTACGAAGCTCATGTTTACTGTATGCTGGCTCAACTGAGACTGAAACTTGATACTGTAAATGGTTTGCCTTTAAATTTTAAAACTCATCTGTCATTGTATTTCCTAATCTTGCTTATCAGTTTGTTAAAATTTATGACAAAAAGTTAAATATTGTGTTCCCCGGAGCTCGTTATGACTGCATGCTGAAATATGAAACTATAAATAGTGCTCTACATATATTTTCGAGCTCATTTATCGTTAAGCACTTGTGAAGTAATGATCATTTATCGTCCCAAAAGCTGTAAAATTGGAAGCACACTTATCAATTAACTGCCTATAGAGCTGCACGTACCAAGATATCAATATTGTGGACCGAGCACTAAACTAGCCAAGAGATAAGCTCGCGAAGATCCCAGTATCAATTCATTTGATCAGGCGTGCAAACAACACGATATAGCCTCTTCTCAGAATCAAAAAAATATGACAGCAAGAAATATCGCTGACAAAATTCTGGCTGAAAAGGCATGGCAAAGATTTCAAGCCACAGATGCTAGTTTAGGGGAAAAAGCTGCTGCTTGAAATATTACCAGTCCCATGAAAGTCAAATCCAAACTCGGCATGGGAGCATTCCGTAGTACGAATTCTAGTAAAGTGAGTAAAAACAAAATGAAGCCAAATGAAACTACTCTCAAAAGCTTGATTCAAAGTGCTTCAAAGTCCATGATTCCTAGTCGTAGTGCTCAAAAAGCTATAAGTTCAGCATTGAAGGGAGCGTAGGATGCTGTGAAAAAAGCTGGTGGTAGGAAAAATATTGTAATACCTTGAGTATTGCCTAACCCGCAGAAAACTAGAGGATTCTTGTCATACCTTATTCTTGCATTTGCTGGCCTATAGTTACTATCACTAATAATGTAACAAGAGTTGTCAAGGCTATTAATGATGCTAAAGTTGCTTAAAAACAGCGAGAGGAGAGTGAGAGGCATAATAAAAAATGGAAGCATTCTGAATTAAAAAGGGGCTTTTTTTAAAACCATATAAAAACGGCTTGGGTCTACATTTAAGGCTTGGAAAAGGCTTGAAAGATAAAAAAAAAAAAAAAATTTCTACGTAAAACTGCCTTACCGAGCTCTCACAGACTATGACCTCATCAAGTATGCAAAAATTTTGAAAATACCGCATTTTCGTGGAGTTTTCATGAGAAATGCTTTGCCAGCCGATGGCCCACGTTTTTCCGAATCAGGAATAGTCAATCTCTATGATAAGGATGGTCCTGGTACTCACTGGATTACCTACAGAAAGCGAGGCAATAACGTGACGTATTTCGACAGTTTTGGTGACCTACAGCCACTGATTGATCCACTGCCATATCTTAGTGTTTCATGTATCAAATATAATTATGAAAGGTTCCAAGATTTTGGTACATACAACTGTGACCATCTTTGCTTAAGACTTCTTCGTAAAAAATTCCATTATCAGCCATTATTAATGAATCCCAATACTTAAGTAACATTAGCCATTGACAAACCATCATGAAAGAATCATTGACATTAAGTTTATCAGGAACATTATCTATTCTCGCAGCACAACTTTTTTCACCTATCGAGTTGTCACTAGCACATAACTACGTTATTGGTCTAGTAGAACTCCTAACTTTCAATTAAATTCTAAATATTGACTAAGGTAATAATAAATTTTACGTAGGCGATCAAGTGGTTGTTTTTTTAACTGGCAGCTACAAAATTAAAGATATTGAGTCATTTCTGATTGACGTATTAAAACCCAACTATGAAGCTATTAGCATTAAACCATACAATAATACTCTTTGCAGTGTGATAACGTGAAGTTATACTATTGACTTCAGGCCAAAAGATTCCATAAGCCGTCTTTTAGGCTTTACTGAACGAATTTTTAGAGATACCAGGACTAACATTTCAGATTTACCTGTTGCTATTTTCAAGGTTAATACATTGAGAGTTAAGTGTAATATCATTACTGGAGCCTATATAAGCGGAGAGAAAGTTCATACCATCCACGAGTTTCTCCCTGCTGTACCACCGGGGTACAAGATTGTTGAAGTTCCATCGCAAATCATTTACTTACCCGTTGCTGTTAAAATTATAGATAATCTTTAAGTACGCATTGTTGATCAGGAAGGTAACTTGATTAATTTTTGTGGAGAAGTTATGAATACAAGACTACCCTTGAAACAACTCAACTGAAATGGGCATAGTGTACAGAAATAGTAAAGTTGGGCAAGGCTATAAAAACAAATTAACGAGGGTGAGGACGAATAGTCATCCACAAGACAACAAAATTTGACGAAGCTCTAAGAATAAACCAAAATAGATGAGACGGATTAGTCGTCGACGAACGCCCAAAGCGTTAACACGTCATAACGTGCAGTTCTTAAAGAACTTAGGCCTAAAAGTGAGAGCTCTTGGTGGCAAATAACTTGTGCTTTTTTTGCTGCCTGCGAATGAGTAAAAGTCGCGATGGAATAGATTCTCGGGATTTAGTCAGGTGTTGTATTTGATGAGTTGGTTGCGCACTACAAAATAAGTACACATTGACTCCACACTACATCAGCATTTAATAGCAGTAATGGAATTCGCATCTTAATTTAACATCAAGATTTATATCTCTTACCCTCTCAAAGTTGGGATGACAAATCTTTAGAGAAAACAAAGCTAGTTAATAACGCCATCTGACATCTGTTGAAAGAAATACGATATGAACTAAATGATGTAGAAATTGATAGGTGTAAAAATGTTGGATTGACAACTTTAATGAGAGGATGGATATCTTTGTCTCCCAGTCAGAGTTTAATGCTTGAAAATTATGGTTGGACAGACATTGAAGAGAAAAAATCTATTATCAATGATCATTTTCATTTCTAAGTATCAATACCTTTGAGAATAATATTCAATTTTGCTGAGGACTATCACAATGTTGTGGTTAATGCAAAACATGAATTCATCCTCACAAGATCAAGAGATGATGTTAGCGCCGTTATACAAGTACCTGAAAATCAAATTTTCGAAAAGTATAAGCTTAAATCGACTCAGATTGAGTAGTTTGTGCCTTAAATAACTGCATCAGACCGACGAAAAATTCGTTTGCTTGATGTTATTGCAAAAGACAAGCCTATTTCTATGAGTTTTCGCAATTGAGAGTTGTATGAGTATCCTCTTTTGCCAGAAACTTCTAGGCATGTGTGGACTGTCAAAACTGCCAATCAGTTAAAAAAGCATCGTATTGTTATTTTCGGCTTTCAGAATAAGCGAAAAAATAATCCTGCTTCTAATGCCAGTCTTTATGATCGCTGTAATATCAGCAATGTAAAGCTTTTCTTACACTCACACTACTATCCTTATGGAAATCTTAATCTTGATATTAACAAAAATCAGTTTTCAACATTATATGATATGTATAAGAATTTTGAAGCGCCTTTTACGGGAAAGAACCAGAACCTATGCTGAATAAAAAAGATCTTATCATACACATGCCTTTTATTGTAATTGACTGCTCTAAGCAAAATAAAGCTTTGAAAAGCGCCCCAGTAGAGGTGCGCTTAGAGTTTGAAGCACGAGAGAATTTCCTGGAAAATGTATCTGCTTACTGTCTCATTCTACACAATTGCATCGTAGAGTACAATCCCTTTAGTGCTGACGTGAGAAAACTTACTTAAGCACGTATATAAAGTTATAGAAAAAAATACTAGCAGTGAAGTCAGTCTTTATCATAATAAAGTACATGGTGGATATTCAGGACTTTAAGAAGCCTGGCAACAATTACTTGCTTAAAAAGTTGGCGATTCTTCCACTCCATTAAGATGATCAGCCTCAAGTAATTCTCTTCAAGCCGCCATTTCCTTGGCGCAAACTAAATTATAAATACAAACTTGAAAATTGATGGCTTGAGCTATCCTATCATGGATTAGATTGGCAATCAAATGTTATCAACAGCACAGAAATCGGTAATGTTCATCGGGAGAATCTCAAAGATGCTAAGAAGATTTTTGTAATTAGAGAAGTGAAGAAAAGGTGTCTCAAAAGGTTTGATTTTCAAGTTAATGATATGGTTGATTATCCAGAGTTTAAACTTCCAACATTAGCTACTGCATGTCCTCACCATAATGGTGCTTATAGATCTATGTGTGCCACCCACAATGTCAAACGAATGAAAAAATTCTACTTTCATATAAAATGGGAAGATGTCACTGATTATGAAAAAGATCACATTCTTAATATGGGATATACAACAAAGGCGTTAATGTGTGGTACTCATGATGTACAAAAAAATCTACGTAGAAAGCAATATTGTGCACTTAGTAACGCTCAGTAAATGAAATTGTGGCTTTGCTCTTTGGTAGAAAGTAGCATTGAACCAGACTCAGAATGTTTTTTAGACGCACTAAATAATTATATAAAGAAAATTTCTAAAACGTCTCCCAGTTGGGATACTGTTGATGGAATTAATACTAATGATACTGATACTGATAGTGACTCTGAAACTAATACTAATGTTAGTGTCAAAAACGATGACCGTGTGTAGGCAAAAAAAAAAGAAGAAAGTAAGCATAAAATTAAAGATCAAAAAATTGAACTACATCTTCACGTGTGGAAGTACAAAGAAGTTAGCGCCATCTAATAAGCTGAGGAAAATTTGCGTATTACTTCAGTCATCCTGTGACGATTGAGCAGTCAACATCGGCAACATGGGTCCGATCTTAAGCAAACCAAAATATAAGAGCCACAGTAAGAAGTAGGAGGAAGGTAAAAATAGCCAGAAACCTCTTTTAGAAAAGAACGTTAAGGCATCTCAACCAAAAGTGAAGGGAAATTATTATTTCCAAAATATTTACTCTTATCCAAATGAAGATGGATATGATATATTGTAATAAGAATCAATAACCATGAAATTTTTGTGTATTTTTTTTTAAGCTACCAAAAATATATGAGGATTAAATTCGAAGTTTTTTTATTATGAAAACCCATTTACATACTATCCTAACAATCTCAAACTTAAATTCACAAGCTGGCTGAATTCCTTGGCAAGGTACTGCGTCGAGTAAGCCAACGTTGGTCGCAGTTAAACAGGATACGCAATCCGCTTTTCCCAATGAAACTTCCTTTCCAAAAACTCGATACGCTAGCTCTTGAGAAAAACAAAAAAAAACAACGATTACGCTGAGACTCGTAAAACAATGAGTGGACGAAGAAAAAAAAGAAAACATCCGCTGATAAGAAATATACGTTCATGCTGGATCATCTTTCTCTTGCACTGGACGTTGGGGCGGTCACCTACACCTTTCGAACCCATCCTGATGACGTCAGAGCTCGATTCATGGTCGAAAAGAAAAGGAGCCGTCAGTACCATCCGATATCACAGCAACCAGAAGCACCCCTTCCCCTGACGTTCCCGCTTGAGTAGTCCTCACCACCCACCATCCCCACTACCTCTCCTATACCACCCGTGCCTCTCTTTTCACCGCCCATTCAGCCTCTCCCCCCACCACCGCCTCTCGTTCACCCACAGCCCTACTATAGCTAGAGCGTCTCACCCCACCACCACCTAAGGGGAGGAGCTGTTGGGTTGCCAGAACCGCCATGGTTTACCTACTGTAACAGATTTTTAATGAACAAGACAATCACTTGAAACTCACTTGCAAAGTAAAGAAAAACAACTGTATACATCTCTTAGACATTACAATTATACATTAAAACTCAAAAATAACTACTCATGGTATGTGAAGCCGATTTCATCCAATAGAATAATTAATTTTCATTCTAACCATCTCCGATCGTTTAAAGACAATGCTGTATACGGTTTGCTTGATCAAGCCATTCTTTTATCTGATTAGTATTTCCACTGGCAGAATATTCTCGTGGCTAAAAGAATTTTATGCGATAATGACTATACTGCACTTTTCATACAAAAAATACATCAAGAAGAAACTTTACCAAATAAAAATTACTAATAATAATAACAACTTTTTACTGAATGACAATCTTAGTGCTAAAATAAAAATTTCTATCCCTTACAACCCATTATTATTCAAATTTTGTTTAAAAACTTTCAAAAAATTTAATATACAATTTTGCTCTACTATACAAAATAAATTGGGCAGTGTTATTATTCTTGGAAAAAATAAAATTGATAAGCTCGATCAAACCAATGTCGTGTATCACTTCTCTTGCGATTCTTGCTCCACATCATACGTAGTTGAGACAAAGAGAGCATTGAAAAAACGTCGAAACGGACACAAAAGTACAAAGAAATATGAACTTGTTATCATTTCACACATGAAAAAATTAAAACATAACTTTAATTTTTCTGAAACTAAAATTCTAGATCATGAACCAAATAGACAAAGAAGATTTATATTAGAAATCCTACAAGTACACTCGACTAAACAAATTATACATAAAAAAGAGGATACCTTATTTCTCAATAACATATGTAAAGTTGTTGTAAGTAATATCCTTTCAGTACGCACATACGTTATCTATATTTGCAAGAAACTACATTTATTGTTTATATGTATGTATAGAAATACATTCATGTTTGACACTTACGTTATTTGTTTAAGGTGACCAACAGTCTGTAACGATCGTCTTAACAATACGGATGTGAGTATCTGTTATTAATATTTATAAACAGTGGCCCTACAATGTTATTCACAAAAATTGTTGTGCTTTTTGTTTTTGTTTTCTTTGTTAATAAAGTGAGCCTGATGGGGTTGGCGTTAAGACCAACAAAAAGTTGCTTAAGGTAGTAGTCGAGCACTCTTCAGTGCGTGCCATAATGCGCTGTAGCGTATGCGTATACTATATATATATCGCTTCGATAACTATCTCGAAAAATGACAACGTTGTAGGAGCGAATTTCACTGAATTTNCTACTATGGGCACTCAGCACTTGGGAAAGGGACAAGGAAAGGGGATTGGAGGCCTCCCATTATTGGGAGGGGGTAGGGGGAAATTAGGCAATTTTTGCTGCGAGAAGATCGCCTAAAACCTCCTCGAGGAGCATTGCGTGGTGAAAAAGCACATGTGAACAATCACAGAGGTACTTGCCCGACAATGTCGTACTGGCCGGGAATGGAACCACGGTCTCCCGCGTGCCAATCCACGACCTAGCCGACCGAGCCACCGCGCGCTCTTATACTATATATATATCGCTTCGATAACTATCTCGAAAAATGACAACGTTGTAGGAGCGTTGCAGACGAATCCTATCAGTTGTGTTTATATTCGCCGCACTTTATCAACAAAACTATACCGCTGAGCCCTTTTAAATTGGAACCACAGTTGCTTTATATTATATAAATTATATCATACTATTTTTTACGAAACATTGTAAGAAGCGTTTTATAGATATAAGCAATTTCGTTCACAAATCGACCCCCAATCCAGCGCTTTCCTATACCTCCTGTGTTAAAAGTTCAACATCAAAACTTTAATATCTCCAAAACTTTATTGCTAAGCCTCTTTAAATTTTGGCTCATGATAAATAATAGCAATCTTAAGGCACACACAAAATTTTAGAAAAATCGTAAGAAAAGTGTTTTTGATCGACNTATCATACTATTTTTTACGAAACATTGTAAGAAGCGTTTTATAGATATAAGCAATTTCGTTTACAAATCGACCCCCAATCCAGCGGTTTCCTATACCTCCTGTGTTAAAAGTTCAACATCAAAACTTTAATATCTCCAAAACTTTATTGCTAAGCCTCTTTAAATTTTGGCTCATGATAAATAATAGCAATCTTAAGGCACACACAAAATTTTAGAAAAATCGTAAGAAAAGTGTTTTTGATCGACTACTACCTTAAACTAACACCTGATTTTTGGAGTTTTCATTTACATTCTTAAAATTAGCTCTTACTGATCGTGTGCTTGGGTACTGACCCTCAAGTCCCTCTTAAATATTTGTTAGGCTTAGTAACATCTTTATGAAAAAAATGTTAAAACGATGTATTCATGTTGTGCCTTAGTCATCCTTTATTTTAATTATCTATATTTTCTTGTTTTATTTTAATCTACTATTTAAATACATCTTAACACTTAATTGTTCTCTAATTATCATTTTATGAAGGTAATAAAACATTATAATTTCTTGTATAGAAGAGATAGTGCCTCACGATACTCAAAATAACTTTTATCCTCAATATATTATTAAAGTATTTTTGATGCAAGAAATTTTTTTTTCTTTATATGCTTTTCTTTCTAGAATTTTAAACATCATTATTTTTAACTTATTAAAATAAGTAAAATGTTTTCTTATTGTAGCTAATTGTACGCATTCTTGTCATTTCAGTACTTCTTGATATTAAAGTTGTTTTTACATAGTAATTTGAATAAAAATTTCTTCCTCTTTATTACATTTCTAGATGTTTTAAAAACTCTTGTAAGTTTTGATCATCTTGTACATATTTTTGAATTACATTGTAACTATTTTACAGTCATATTGAAATATCTTATAAGAATAAAAGAAGTATCAAGTAATCTTATAACATACTTTGTTTCTAGGTGAGACAAATAAGCTTTTAAAAAGATGTATGAAGTGGTGTAAATTTCTACGAACTTAAGAGTCTTTTGGTCATTTTTTTTTTTATTCTCTTTAAAAATACCGAAGAAACTACATCAATGTATTGTTTTTGTAGTGTGTTAAAGAGAGTCGTAAAGTGCACTGCTTTTTAAGTTACAATGTTGTTACATGTTTGATATTAACTAGAAATACAACTATCATAATAGAATTTATTAAAATGTTAAGCTCACTTCAGTGTGTTATTAACAGCCTTTTGATAGCTGTAAATAACAGGTTATGTGTGTTTCACACCCGAAGAAGATATTCTGCTTATTTTTTTGTATAGTTTTAAGTGTCTTTAATCGTATGATTCTTGTCTTTTTCAAAATTAATTTTAAATAATTATTTATCATGAAAGGACATTGATAAATTTATGCTTCAAACAGTGCTCGTCTATGTATAAGCCTATGAATTCGATGACACGTACGTTTCACAAAATTGCTCAATAAGCTGGTGACATTGTTCTACCTACATTCTTATGTTTAAATAACCAACATGTGGTAGTAAAATATACATTACTTCTCTGAAAAATTCACTAAATATTGACCTTATTTTAATTTCTTCAAGTCTTTAATTTAATGATAGGTTAAATATGTATTTTTTGTATTTGCATGGTTTACGGCTACCAATAAGAGCGACAAAATACAAGGTAGGATTGTTGTTGCTTTTTAATTAAAATTAACTTTAAGAAAAAAATTAATAGATTCAGCAATATGACTTAATAATAATGCTTACCTTGGGTAAATAAGCCTTGTACTTATAAGAAATTATAAATTTTTTATAAATTATCATTGATTAAGTAGTGGACGGAAAGAGTTGAAGCTTATAATAAATATCAACACTCTTTAATTTACAGAGTATCAAGAAACTTAACATTTTCGTGGCAGAATGACACGAGTATTCATTTACCTGGTGGAGCCATAAGTGTTGCACATCAATTTTTACGATGTGTGTTACATCAAATGGCACCAAATGGGATATTTACACAAATTTTTCAAACGAATATGAAGGGTAAGAAATAAAGCTTTTGATTCTTTTGTTTACTGTATAAACCACTTTTTATTGTTTTGATATTGGTTTCAAGTCTACTTAGGAAGGTAATATTTTATCTGACTATATCAATTGAGGGAGGCAGGGGCTGAAATAGGGCCCCTTATTTTTAAGAATTGATTCTGTATGGGATCGAGGTAATATTTGTACTAACAAGTATTTAGATATTTAAAGTATTGTTTATAATTTTGTGAAAAATAAAAAAAATTTTCCAACTTCCAGTCCCAATCAGTAAGTTTTATTTGAGACTAAATACAACAGGGTATGACACACGGTATGAGGCATGTACATATATATACATGCATAAAGTGTATAGATCTTTAAATACTTGCGTCTCGTCTGCACTATCTGTATTTTTTACCAATTTCTACATATCTATCTTCCAACGTATAATAGTAAAATATCGTTACCTTACGTAACTGATGCAACAACTAAGCAAAAGGTGAAGCTAACGACGAGAGAAGTTCAAATAACTTTAATAATCTGTTTAAAAGAAATAAAGTCAATATAAGCAAGAGTTGTCTTAAAATAAGAATTGTTGATTATATTTTTTTTAGCGTTATAAGAATTTATTAATTGATTAATGATTTTGTAGAACAATACAATTGTTTAAGTACAAAATTATTCACGGTTTAATGTTTATAGAATGTGTGAAAAAATAATTTTAACAATATTTCATGTGTTTTGATGGTTAAAAAAACTATGTTTCAAAGGGCACTAAGTACCCTAAGACAAAAGTACTTAATACACAGAAAACGACGAATTTTCCTATTTATTTTATGTTTCAATGTTTTTTTTTTTAAGAACCGCGTTATGCTCTGACACATATACATACTTGTTAAAGATCTTAGTAAGTTTATAGGTAAATTTTAAACACACCATATAAATGTGGACATTTTTTACTTTTCGCCAATGTTTGAGTGCAACGTAGCTGCATCTTTCAAGTATGCATGCATGGTCGATCCTGTCATACTTATTTCTGCTCTTAACTTTACTACAAATCCACTTATACGTATTTTTTCTAGTAATATTCATGTCTTTTTAAACTTGTTTTCAAGATATTTAAACAACGGTTGCTAAGAGTTTTTTATGCTTACTCTAATATTTTTTACAAAAATCAAAATATAAATGATTTAAAGGTACTCTCTCTAAATTAAAGCTGTTTGTATTGACCTTCTAAGAAAATATGGAGAGCTACAAAACTTTTTTAAGTTCGTCATTTTCAATGATGATTCACTTATGTTTAACAGAATAATGCGTAAAATTTAAATGTTACAGAAAACTTTTATTGTAATAAAATTAAAAAAAGGCCATTTCTTAGTAAGCTTCTTTAATCATGGTTTTTATAAGCTTCAAAGGAGTTTTCACCGTAGTAAAACTTTTAAGGTCATGGCTTTGTGGATAATTATATTCAGATATCATTTTTACAATAAAGTATCCTAGAGCCTTTAAGCTAAAAAGCTTTCTTTCACAAATCAAACTGTATTTGTTTTAAAGTATTACTGTTTGTTTTCAGCAATAATTCGTTACTCATAATACTTTCTAGGTAATGACACCCTCTAAGTTTTGAGCTCCTCTTAAAAGAAAGTAAGTTTTTCTCTGAATGTTATTCTACTTGTCTAGTAGCTCAATATCTTGAAAAACAATCTTAATCTTATCTTATTTTCTTAGACCTTGTGTAGAAAAAAGTATCTTACATCTTGCCTGTGTATTGGTCTGGGTATTCATAAACAATCATTATAAGAATGGAAAAAGCGTTCATAAATAGTATTTGTGTTTTGCTGATTGTTGACATACTCACATACAAAGCAAAATCTACAATTATTCTGAGTGTTGTTACTATACATTGAATGTAAAATGTTGGTTAATACAAATACTTCAGTATTTAATAGAGGATTAAAAAAGTTAATAAGAAAAATTAACCTTAGACAAGTTTGTCACTGTATTACTGATTAGTTATGACGTACAATAAACGATAGAATAGTAATAGTCATTACATTTTAAATGACGTAAGTATTCTTTTGAAAAAAATGTTATTAGTGACATGGTAACAGATGAGTATACAAATAAGGGATCTTTGTTGCATAATTTTCTGCTCCATACCCATTTTTCCAACAAAATTAACTGAAACACGCAATTTTTAGTCTTGAACTCACGTATTACCTCATAATGTTACTAATAATAAAAACCTTTTACGTACTTTAACAACACATTAAGAACCATCCAAAAATCTTTAAAAAAATAGGTTGCGTGGCACGACGCAACTTAAACGAGAACTAATTATTCGGGACATGATTAACTTACGAAAAATATTTTATGCAAGTAATGCAGATCAAATCTTTCAATTGAACACAAAAATATTACAATGTCACGTAAAAAACTTTTTCGCTACAATATTTAGATCATCAAAAATATTAAATGCGTAACTATATGAATCGTAAGAAGTGATGACTGTTAAGCGGTATAGTAGCAAACTTCACTGATTTTAATGATCCTTATTACTTTTAGTTCTCTATTTCGTAGTGCAAAACCTTCGATAAACCATTAATTTATATCTGGTGTGTCGTTAAGGCACTTTCAGAATAATGGTAGTATTTAGTATGTATAAAAGTATGTCACTAGACTTATGAAAAACTACCACTCTTCAACGGGATTTGTTTTGTAGTTGTGATTCTTCGTTCTATAAAGAAAAGTATTGTCATTTAAACGTTTATCTTCTAAGTAAAAAGTAACTATTACGATTCATGCTTGTAAGAAATACATTATAGTTGCTAAACCTTTTCTTTTGGATGAGAGTTGGTTTTTGAAACGAAGCGTTTTATGGGACCCTTGGGATCTCGGCTCAGGAAGTGACTTTCTGAAAACTGACATAATTTTACGAGATGGTCACGGGATCTCCAACATCTAGTAGGTGTTAATTAAATCCATACATATATTATACAGTGCTGCCTCGCTACTGTATATATGATTACATTTACATTGACAATTAGGCCAACGCGTGCATACATGTATACATATAAATGCAGCAACAGCAACTGCAGCTGTTACTTATTCTTACTGGTGGTAACAATTCTACACCTACACGGAAACATAGGCGTAGCAGTAGTAAATACTTAAATGGAATTCCTGATGTGTCGTCAAACTAATGCATGCATGGGAAATCAGTATGTATCCGTAGTATCTGTATAAAAGTGTGTGTAGCTATTTGAACCATGCAACAGTTTGAAAGAGTGCCACTACTGGTGACAGTCAGAGTCACTGGACCTGAGATATGAAACTAAGTGACAATGTCTTATTTTTAATTTAATCTTCCAAATTTATTAAGTTAGACGACGTTTATACTAGTAATTATAAATTTTCTATTGTCTGTGATAACCTTACTCACTTTTCTGAAAACAAACATCTCAAAAAATGTATAACCTCAAGGCATATTAAAGAAAACAATACATTAGAGAATGAAAAATAAATATTACTTGTATAAATGTCTTCTAACTTGATAGGTTTGTAAAATATAATTAAAAAAGACGACGTGTCCCTTGCTTCCTTGAATTTTTTCCGGTCCAGTGACTCCGACTATCGCCAGAGGTGGCCCTCTTTCAAACTGTTACATGGTCCGAATACAGCGTCTGCTTGATTGCGCAAGAGCAGACTGAACTTGGCACAGCTATACGACAAAATAAAAATACGGTGGTTGCTTCTCACTGTGTATTAGGTGAATGTTCCTATTCATGGAACGTATTGCCATTGATAAAGCATGAAAATTTTTGTATCTGTTTTGCTACATATTTGTTGAAAAAGTGTGCTAGTTATATATTTTATTTATGTTTGTAAATTTAGAAGTGAGGTCTTATTATGCACACAACAAATCACTAATTTTAAAGATAATTCCATAAATAGGGACTAAGTCAAACTTCAAGAAGTAAGCCCTACAATTTGTATAAAGAAATACATGTCTAAATTATTTCTGTTAAATACACTAGTGTTTTACCATGAAAAAACTTTTATTACTTTAAAATATTGTGATTCATGAATGTGTTTAAAAAAGTTTCACAAATAGGAATATAATGATATAACAATATGTACAATGTTTTATAATGATGTATATTTTTATCTTGAGATCTTATTCTAAATAGAGTAACTAAACAATTGAAAACCAAATTAAAAATTGTAGTTAGAATAGGAACACAAGCCTTACTGATCGCCTGCTTTGGAGATTTCTCTTCGTATATTTTATATCCACTGTACATTTTTTTTGTAGTATTATTATATCACTTACTTGTTCTCAGCAAAAAATGTATAGTAATATGTAAGACAATAAAATATTTGATATTTGTCAAAGAAATATGTGTGTGTGGAAGTGTGTGGACTAGTAGGTGTGTAAGCGCGTGCATATGCATTGACATGTATATGTATGTGTGCATCTACATACATTATAAGTACAATAAATGTTAAATGATATTTTGCTGCCATGTATATGAGGTAGCTTCTCTTTTATAAGGGGTCCCCTCATGCTTGATTTATAAGAAATGTTGTTTGTTTTTTATGAACTTCCTAAATTAAATTATAGTTTTGAACCTGTAGTATATAAATTTTGAGCACACTTCATTATTGATTTCTTATAATTATTCCTAAGCCAATTCAATAGTTTATTAATTTCGCAGACACGCAACATACTTGGAGATGTGTTTTCTAGCACCAGAAAAAGCTGAGCATTTCAATCACGTAGTTTGGGTTTTAAAACATTGGTACGTTAATAAAAGTGTATTAACCTGTTTTTTTTAGTGATTTTTATTGAAAAGGTTATTTTTTAATTCTAAAGTACATTAAAATAATAAGTTTCCTACTCCTTATTCATAATAAAAAATGAAGCAAAGCCGTTTCTGTACGTTGTGTGCTCCATCTGGGTGTCACGACATTGCAACGATAGACAACTCATTTTTCAATGTGCTGTATGATGAATTAATAGGTTGTAAAGAAAGTATACAACCTCATTTATACTTGTAAGATGAGATTTGCTGCTTGCATGTCATAAGTTTCAGTTATTATTTCATTATTTTTAAAAAATCTCGCAAGACAAGGGAATGTAATATTTTACAAAGTTTTATCTTAGTCTTGATGATTATTCAAGTTTTAAATATTATTATGGCTTTGTCTTGGTCAAAGATAGGTAGTTTTGGTCTGATATAGTATTATAGTCATAATTTTTATGCTCTATATAGTTATTTTCTTTAACTTGAATTGATGAAAACAGTGTAAAGCACGATCGCTAAAATTTTTCATAAAGTTTGATTGAATCGTACACCTATTAATTAGGTTCTGGCAACTTATGCTAGGGCACAGCTCATACTATTAAAAGAGGTTGTGGTGCAGCTAATAGTATTAGACTACAATTCTGGCATATAAACTGTTTTTTGCTGGCTTACTTTGTGCCCTTAGACAAAGTATGACCTTCTGGCTCACCTTGTATTATTATCTTAAGTTTAGAGATACCCTCCCTCTTACCATGCTACCTAAAGAGGACTTAATATAAAAATTACACTTAGGTTTCGAGGGATATTAAGTTTTACTTTAATAATTACAGTAATAACTTTTTAATCATAAAATTTTTTTTATTTTATTTAAAGAATCAATTTTGGAAAAATAAAACTTGTTTACCAACAATCGGATTGAAACCTCAGTCACCGAGTAATAGTCAGGTTAGCCTTTTACTGTGCTATCAGAGAGCTGGTACGTACGAAGACTATTATAGAAATGTTGAGCGGCGTACTGTCTTTCCAACGATCCAACGTACACAGAGGTACTTGCGCGAAAAAGTCGCACTGGTCGAGAGTCGAACCACGGTTTCCCGCGTACTGATCCACGACCTAGCCGACTGAACCACCGCGAGCTCGAGTTGTAGTCTAAATTAATATTGTAGCGCTAAATAAATAAACGGTTATAAATAATATATTGAGGCACAATAGAATATAATCCAAATATAGGCTGGCCTACATCTTTTACATCACGCTTACATCTGTAGCATATGCTTTATCCCTACTGCACATGTACTTCTAGTGCATATTTAATACCAAAAAAGAATTTGTATCTAAAAGATTAAGAAAAAGTATTGTATGGTACAACTTCTCCTAATAGGGTAGTATTACATGCTAGTTAATATTCTTTGAGGACGTTGATCACACATAGTTTTTTTGACAGATATTATTTAAAAATTAAACGTATATTCGAAATAGTATAAGAAATACCTACCTAAAAGTTTCTACTCGTTTAACTAAACCGTTGTTCATTTGTTGAATAAAATAAATCGCAATTGAACATGTAACCATATAAAAAAATTACATAAGATTGCATTTATGATCTTATCAAGCTGAATAACTTTGCCATCAATGCTGCCAGTACTTCTCAGATGGCTCCCCCTTCTCCTTTCCCTCAGCCGTTGCGCGTGGCGATCGCAAGGGCTTGTGGCAAGACGTGCAGTTCAGCTAAGTCAGTTCTGCAGCATCCATGCTACCGCCAACTTTGTAACATCGTTATAAATCTGAATACCAAACATACAGAGCCCAAATTTACACGTTGCTAGAGCTTGTCCTATTAAAACTAAAGAGGAGTCGGTAAGTGCACTTTAGAACTCTCTTACATCAGGAAGAAATCTACTAAGTATAAATAAAGAGTATGCTTTATTAAATCAGATCATGGTACAGTGTACACCGGAGGTAAATTTCTAGAAATTTTTAAGAATGAGAACATTTAGTCAGAGTTTTCACAACCTTACACACTGGAGTTTAATACTTTAGCAAAGAGATTTGATGATACATGACAAAGGAAAATTAAACCATTAATGTTCATTTCAGGCCTACCCAAAAGTATGTGGGAGTTAGCCGTACAAGCTGCTGTACATGCATACAACAGATCACCACACAGAAAAATACAGTTTGATACACCATGGAGAAATTTTGCCCCAGAAGCAAGAATCTAAATGAATTAAATAAAGAGGTTTGGATGTACATCATTTGTAAAACTACCGAAACCAATTACAAAATTCGAAGCAAGAGCAATTTAAGCTGTTTTATTTGGATATTAATTAATGTCAAACATCTTCTGGCATCTGAATTCTAGAAAATTCTTAGAATCCAGACATGTAAAATCGAAAAAAAAATAGTCTACTAAGATGTGTACAAGGAAAAACGACGTCAAATCGAGAAAAACGACGAGAACTAGTTGAAAAACTTGGAAGAGAAGGAAGAAGAATAATTAGAGAAGAGACCATGTAAAGAAATAAAGGAAAAAGGAAGACCAACAAATCAGAAATTAAAAAAAATAAAAAGCATCAAGACGAGCATAGAGCTACTGAAACGAAAAATGAGTATAGTAACTAGAAGTTAATCCAAAAGAAAGCTTGAAACTCAAGAGCAGACACTAAGAGCAAATACTTTGAAGTATATGGAGGACATAAGTTTGGCGAAATCGGGTAATTCAAAGTATAAAGAAGACATACAGACAGAAGACTTTGGATAAGTTTTCTTCGCATCCGTTAACAGAGATCCCATACTATATGAAGAGACCCTTCAAACTAGTGAGAGAGAAACTTGATAAGAGCGATTAAAGAAGAGTGAGAATCAATGAAGGCAAATGAAGTGTGGGATCTAGTAGAAATACCGAAGGCTGGAATTGACAAAAGAAAACCCAACGGAACAGACTGTAAGTGGGTGTTCAAGAGAAAAATAGAAAACGATGGATCAAGGAGATGTAGAGCAAGGCTTGTCATTAGAGGATTTAAAGATTAAAATATATACACTCTAAAAAAAACTTACCTTCTAGTCTCTAGACTGACTGTTGTTAGAGCAGTTCTAGCAATTGTGATCAAATACCACTTAGATGTTATGTAAATGGACGTAAGAACTGCTTTTTAAAACGAAGAAATTAAAGAAGAAATATATATCAAAATCCCTGACGGTTTAGAGGTAGATAAAAACACTAAACTAAGCAAGGTTGGCAAATCAAAAAAAGCTCTGTATAGATTAAAAATAAGTCCAAAGAGATGAAACAAAACATTTAGTGCAGGGATGCTAAGGTTAGGCTTAGAAAATGATCTTCAAAAATCATGTTAGTTCTCTTGGAGAAAAGAAGGATAATTAATCATTGTAGTACTTTACGTAGAGGATTTGCTGATAGCAGAGAACGCTTAAGACAAAATAAATGAAATCACAAAGAGTTTGAGCAAAGCCTTTGACATAAAAAACTTGGGTGAACCTAAAGTTTTTCTTGGCATGAGTATAGAGAGAAATAGAACTGACAAAACACTGATATTGCATCAGAGTGCCTACATAAAGAATATCTCAGAGTTATTCCCACTGAAAGAGTGGACACCACAGATAACTATACAAGTAACTAACATATCCAAAAGATATGAACTGGAGGAAAAAGAACTTGAGAGTACCACAGTTAAAGATAAAATAAAAACTGTTTCTTACTGACAAGCTATAGAAAGTTTAATGTACTATACTACATAGCTAATGCTACATGACCAGACATAGCTTTGGCAGTAAACTATTTA
Organism: Copidosoma floridanum; assembly: GCF_000648655.2. The sequence continues at coordinate 779,938 of NW_019379546.1, forward strand.
TCTCTAAGTAAACTTAATTCATCAGAAGAGGATTGGCTGCAGGTAAAGAAAATTTTTAGGTATGTAAGAGGAAGTTTAAGTATGGGCATACTTTTTATAGGCAGAGCTAAAATACTAGAGGCGTCGACAGATGCAAGTTTTAGAGATTGTGAAGACTCTACCTCTATGAAAGGCTATAAAATTATGCTGTTTGGAGATACAATTGCATGGAAAAGTCATAAGCAGACATACGTCACACTATCTACTTGTCAAGCCAAATACTTGACAATGAGCGATGCTCGTCAAGAGTTAACATCAGTAGACAAGTTAATAAGATACATATTAGAAAGAACTTTGATGCCTGCTACAATTAAGTGTGACAACATGTCAGTTATTAATTGTACTATGATGGACGGTTGTCATAAACTTAAGACTTTCGACGAGGATGTATAGGAAATAATGAATAACGTACTGAAGAGAGAAAAATCAGAAGTTAGATTGCATATGTCAGTAACGCATGGAGACTGTAGAAAGTAATAAAGGGATCGACAAAAGGTGAATGTCCTTTGGAAACACAAAAAAAATTGCTATTTCTATGACTGAACCCCTACCATTGCAGGCACACAGAGCACTTAAAGAAAAAATTATTAATTTGGGTAGAACTGTAGAAGTCTTGTATTGTAAGTTTTAAAGGTTACTATTGAATTACGAAAAATTGTAGTTACCAAAAAAATGGGTTTTATATGTTAGTACATGTTTGGTTTCGCGCCCGAGCACGACAGCCGAGCAAGGTGCTGCGTGCACTTCCGCCATGCTCACGGGCTTCCGCCTTGCCGGGAGCTGCCTCTGCGTTCGAGCACTTGAGCACTGCTCTCCGAGACTACCGGACGCCTATCCCGCTCACACTCACGACGCCTCTCACGCTGTAATTAACCCTCTTGTACAATATCTAATAAAGTGTTTTACCAAACATTGGTCCTTTGAGAGCTGGATTCCGCCCAGATAATCAGCGACCAGCAGCCTAGAAGACAGCCAGTGGTTCCACATTATTCGAAGCAATGTAAGTATAAGTGACAAACAAAGCGCGAACATGGCCACCGCGGTCGCATAGTGCCCGTGGCCCGGCACCGGTCGTTCGGCCACGGCAATGTTGAAGCCACGTCGCCCTGCATGCGTGAAATGTTGTGAGGGACTGCCACGGCTGACAGAGCTCGCGGTCCAGTCATTTGGCCCAGCCACGGCGGCAAGCAGGCTGTGTCGCTGACGGCCAAAATTAACGAGTGGTATAGACGTGGCCTGGCTTTGTCAAGCCGCCATTGTTGCAATAATCCGCCGACGGCCTCCTTGTCGGCCGTGGTAGCCATCTTGTCCGTTCAAGCGCGTCGCCTGCTGATTTGACTCGAATTGCTGACCCCCCTAACACCGCCAGCTGTGGCTCAGTGGCATATTCCGCTCAAGCGTCGAATACTAATGTTTTAGAATGGACGAAGGCTGGACCGCGCTGTTCAGTGCTCAGTTGGCTCTCGCCGAGGTTGTTGGCCACCTGGCCTGCACCATTCATGAGATGGAGCCAGCCCGCTGGAGCTCTGGCATGGTAGAAGCGAGGTTGGAATTGCTCGGCGGATATTGAGGCAATGTCCAAGCCAACCATCTCAAGCTCATCGAAGCTCCGCCACCGAAAAAGGCGTCTCGGTTGGTCCAGCTGTACACTGACGTGGAAGCGCACTACCTCGACGCACGGTCTTGCCTCTACGACGCGAGAGACTCCCTGGCGCCGGCACCTGTCCCTCCCGGGCCATTTCCGGGCCCAGGGAACCCGGCTTCCGAACGCTGATCCACAAGGACTGCCAACTCACCAATGTCAAGCGCCTGTTCTATTTAAAGTCGCTTGCTCAGGGAGACGCTAAGACGGCCCTCGATAGGGTCCAGGTAGCCAAGGCCAAATACTCTACGGCATGGGCTCTGCTTGAAGCGCGCTACGAGCACAGCAACCTTCTCGTCCACGACCATGTCACAGCCCTGTGGAACATCAAGCCACTAAGAGACGAGTCCGCCCGCGGGTTTCAGAGCCTCTTGGACACCCTGAAAAAACATCGTGACCAGCTTCATGCCTTAGGTCGTCCCGTAGCCAGCTGGGACAATTGGTTTGTCTCGTGTGGAATGACTGGCATGGATTCAGTGACGAGGCGTGCATGGGAGGAGGAGCTCCAACGGTTGGAAAGTACCGTTTCCGGCTCCGAGGTTGACGTCGCCACATTCGCCACCTTGACCGACTTTCTTCGGCGCCATCACCGCGCCACCAGCTCTGTTGAAGCCTCGCATCCCGCACGTCCCTTCAGCGGGACAGCTGCACGCTCAAACTCCTCGACATCAGGACGCAATTACCACGCCCTCGCCACGAGCAACGATACGCCGTCGTGTCCAGCGTGCCACGAGGGCCATTCTCCCGGGCGTTGTGCGCAGTTCCAGGGGCTTGATGTACGCGCACGGAGGGAGCTCGTCTACCAGGCACGGCTGTGCTTCAATTGCCTCCGACCCGGGCACGCTGTGAAGTACTGCCCCTCCCGGTCAGATTGCCAATATTGCCGAGAGCAGCATCACAGCTCATTGCACGACGGTGCCCGTCGCCGCCGCTTGGGGCAGCCCGACGGCTCTACACCAATGGCCTGCACCACCGGTCGCGCTGACAGCACTGTGTTTGCCCAGGCTCGGCCTAATATCCCCTTCCACCCCGCTGCAGCCAGAGGCAATCTGGCAGTGGGCTGATTGCGAGGGCCTCGCAGATCTTTTGTTTGGCACGCCACAACGCGTCGACCTTCTCATCGGCGCCGGCTACTACCACTGGCTGCTACGACCCGGCTATACTCAACGAAGAGAAATAGTTCGACAGTGCACAGTTTTCGGCTGAGTATTGGCAGGCCGTGCCGTCGGGCTTGCTCCAGGTACGTCGGCTGTCTGTGCAGCCGCCCAATCCGACGTGGCTCCGCCTTGGCACAACGAGCGGACTGCTCTGCTACAGCGGTTCTGGGAGATGGAGGATCTTCTTTAGGCTCACCGCCGCTCAGATGAGGACATCGAGTGCGAGCGTGCGTTCACAGACTACCGACGCGCCGCGGACGGACGATACATCGTACGCCTCCCACTAAAGGGCAGCGGTTCGCTTCTTCTTGGCGACAGTCTTCAGAGCACCAAGGCCTCCTTGGCAGCCCTGCAACGCCGACTTTGGCGAAGCCCTGACATGGCTGTGAAGTATAGTCGATTCATGGCTGACTATCTCGCGATGGGCCACATGCGCCCGCTTATCAGCGCTGAGCTTGCAGCTACAGCTAGGCCCATCAACTACATCCATCATCATGGCATCTGGCAGCATGTTGATCGCGGGCACAAGCTCCGAGTAGTCTTCAACGCGTCCAACCCGACTTTCAGTGGCCACAGCTTGAACGACGTCCTCCACGCTGGATCCAGACTCCAAGTCGCGCTCCCATCGGTGCTCATGCACTGGCGGCGGCACCGCATCGCCTTCTGCAGCGACATCCGCATGATGTTCCGGCAGATTTGGATCGACTACCATGATGTCGACCTGCAGCGGATCGTCAAGGCTGCAGATCCCAGCCAGCCTCCAACCCACTACCAGCTGCTCACTGTGACTTATGGCAAATCGTGCTCGCCTTACCTGTCGCTTGGGCAGCGGCCCCGTGCTTTCGGTCGCTTCGCCTCTTACGCCGACCGAACTTCACGACGCTTTTCTCGCGTGTGTACGCCTCAGCCAGAAGATATCATTCTTGGCCGACCTCCAGTGTCTTCGACGGGGCGAACGTCTGCGGAAGACGAACCCCTTGGTACCGTTAGCAGCCTTCCTCGATGACGACGGGATTCTGCGCATCGGTGGGTGGCTCGAACATTCGCTGCTGACCTACGAGGAGCGGCACCCGCCGATCCTCAGCGGCGCCTCTTCCCTTGCTTCCATGGTCATCGCCTGGGCGCACTCTCGGGCGCTGCACAGTGGATACCGTGTCACTAGTGCTTACGTCTGTAAGCGCGCTTGGCTCCTCGGTGGGCCCCGGCGGATCAAGGCTCACCTCCATATTCTCACATATTCTCGATATTCTCACACCAGGGAATTTCCTCGTTGGTGGCCCTCTCAACTCCATCGTTCTGCCCGGCCCCCCTGTGGAGAGCTTTGATGCGCTTGCCCACTGGGAGCTCGTTCGGGGGGTCCGCGCCCAGTTTTGGTCCCGCTAGAGCCGAGAATACCTCAACACACTCCAACAGTGGTCAAAATGGACTACTCCTCGTCGGAACTTCATTGTCGGCGATGTGGTTGTCCTCCTCGACGTTACACTTTTGCAGTCTAGCGGCCGATGGCCGATCGGCCGTGTCATCAGCGTCCACCCAGGAGCCGACGGCTTTGTCCGCGCTACTACCCTCAAGACGGCGGCTGGCGTGTACGAGCGATCCATCACCAAGATGGTCTTGCTCCCTGTGTCGGCGCCTCCCGCGGCTCCGCCCATAATTGCTGTTGTGTATATAAATCTTTAAGCTTTATTTTTTCTCATACGTGGTCTTTTTTTATTCTGCGGAAGAAAAAGTAAGCTTTTTTGGACACCGTTTGTACGCCAGGCACTGAGTTCAATGACTGTAAACTAAAGAAACTAGCAATATAGTAACTTTTGTTATAGGCAACCTCTTCTTTTGAGGACGTACTGCGTATCTTTGCCATGCCTCTGTGTAATGATATGGACAAACATATTGCAGCCTTGAAGACGCTACAAGGCACCTTTAAGACAGAAATTGCTTTGAAAAGATCAGGAAAGTTATTAATGTAAATATTGTAGTTTAATATATTGAATTTTTTTTTAATAGAAAAACTATGCTTAATGTACACAAAACATCATTTTTAAATTATACATTTTATTGGTCATATGTCTTTTTTTTTTTAAAGTAAAAGCAACGTGCCACCCATATAACCCCTCCAGAGGCTGACACCCCTACGCACGTACAGTCTGTGTGTATGCGTTAATCCAGCCCTGTTTATTGTAACTACTTATGGCAGAATAAAAAAATTTTTCGGTTTGTGAGCAATTAATTGCTGGTTAGAATCTCGATAAAAGTCTTATCTTTTCTTTTCTTAGATAATAAGTTGTTTAGACCTGCATGGGGTGGAGTGGTGATGTGGTTATGTGAGGGGATGATTGAACGAAAAATCAACTTCGATTACGTATCTTGTCAAGGTTAGTATTCTGAAATCGTTGATCTACTCTATATAGTACATATAAAAGTATAACTTCACAAGCAGTCCCTCTTTAAGGAAGAAAATAGCAAGCATTTGAAATATGATAGTAAGGAAAAGCAATTATTTGACTGAGATACAAAAGAGCTTAAAAATTTCACACACACTCATTTATTAAATACAAAATCTTTTCCCAAAAGTAATGAACAAAAACAATAAAACATAGTCGTGTTTTTCGTTGTTATATTTAGAAAGCATGCTCTACGTAACATAAGAAACATGAGACAGATCTTGTTCAAAGGATAGAGGCATAATAACTCCTAATGGTACCTAAAAGATGCGAACGCAAAGTTAGGGCTCTCATGAATGGTTACACAAAAAAGGCAAAACATTGTTTGGAAGTACTGAAAGACAAATTACAAAGCAAAAACTGTATGTATGGTTGTATGTGCAATAAATAGTGTCTAATCTATTTATGTTATGCTTACATGTACGTGCTGGAACATCGACGTTTAGACAGCGTTGTAGAGCTCGACACATATTACCACTGATTGTTGAATTTCTACATTTCTGTTACTATATGAATCGTATGAACTTCTCTATAAAATAAAGTATGTAGAGCTTAACTTGGTCTACAAATCCGAACCGAAGATGCAGAGCAATTAACATCACTACCATCTTGACAGTTTATACCTTCTTTGTCCATACATTATAAGCCACCATCAAGGATGACATACTTCACGTAGATGCTATTAAGTTAAATAAAGGCTACTATTTTTACCATCATCCTGAGAAGTGGCAAACAAGGCAAACAGAAGTACCAAATAAATATTTTGTAGAGGATTTATAGACTTCATTACAACTGGCTTTCTTTAAAGCCACTATTATTCCAACGTAAGCTATATTTATAATAATCAACTTGCGGTCTCTACTACCTATAATATATAACATTGTTTCCACCATAACTTGTCCAACCTTACATATTAGTTTTACTTCAAGAGCTCAAATCAATAAGCTAGGAAGAAATGTGAGGGGCGCTATGTGACAGTAAATGGGAAGAAATTTTTTAAGCAAAATTTTAAAAAGACAAGGTTGAACGGGCTCATTTCATGCTTTGAATATTAGCCATTTTTAAGGCCACAAAATAACACCTACATAAAGTTTTTTTTTTATGGTATACAATATCTTGTGAAAGATCTGTTCAATAGATGAATAACTAATTTTGGTCGATTACTATTACAGTATTGCCAGCCATCATTTAAACAAGCCTTCTCAGTCAAGAATTTCTAGCTATACTTACACCTATAAATTATATCTACTTTAAAGCTATAATGACCTATAAAACAGCTACAAATATAGCTATAAATTATAGCTCTAAGTTTGCTTCAATTTACTTACATAAAAATTGGTTTAAAATTGGATTTTTTCAAAGTTAACCAGGAAACTCATGACATCATCCGTATTATAACGTCAGAAATACGAACCTGAAGTATTTTTAAATGAGTAAAAAAAACAAAAACCTTAACCAATGTTTCAAGTTCTTTAAATATTGTTAAAAAATGCTTAAGGCCCACAGTTTCGATGGTATCCTATGGATGATGCCATGAGTTTCGTGATTGACCTTTAAAAAATCTGACTTTAGGCCAATTTTAACGGGAGTTAATTTCAGAAAAATTCAGAGCTATAATTTAAAGCTACATTTATAGCTGTTTATAGGAAATAATAGCTATAATATAGCTATAATTTTGAGGTGTAATTATAGCTATCAATTTCTTACGAAGCTCTAAGCACTTATTTAATCAAATAATATATTGAACCTTTTTTCTTCTACATGTTATTTATATAATAACAAGTAAAGCAGTAATCGTAAAAAAACAGTACACCACTACACATACCTATAATCATATTCATCCGTACAAGTTCTCCGATAGCGCACTACAAGGCTTACCTGACTATTACTCTGGTGACCAAGGTTCAAATCCAATTGCGGGCAAACAAGTTTAATGTTTTCAAATTGACTCCTCCTAACTAAATAAACAATAAGTTTATAATTACAAACTTATTACTGTTATTATTAGTATAAAACTCAATACCTCTTAAAACCTGAGTATAACTTTTATATCAAATCCTCTTTTGGTAGCATGGTAAAAGGGAGGGTATCCCTTAACTCTAGATGATAATGCAAGGTGAGGCAGAAGGTCATCTTTTGTCTAATGGCACAAAGTAAGCCGTCAAAAAACAGCTTATATGCCAGAATTATAGTCTTATACCATAAGCGGTGCCATAACCTTTTTTGATAGTATGATCTGCACCCTAGCGTAAGTTTCCAAATACTGATTTAATACATGTATGACTCAAATAAACTTTATAAAAAACTTTGGCATTGATAATAAACACTATTTCCATGAATTTAAATTAAATAAAATAACTATTTACATCATAAAAATCATGACTACGATACAAGATCAGACTAAAATCGCATATGTATTACCAGGAACAGACTAAAAAAACATTTAGACTTTAATACTCGTTAAGACTAAGGTCAAATTTTGTAAAATATTATATTTTCTTGTATTGCAGGGTCCCAAAAAGATAGTTAAATAGTAACAGTTACTGATGACATGCAGCAAACAAATTTTATCTTACAAGTAAAAATACGGTTGTATACTCTCTTACAACCTATTAATTAATTATACAGCACATAAGAGAATAAGTTGTATACTGTTGCGATGACGTGACACCCAGATAGAATAACGCACAACGTACGAAAATGGCTTTGCTTTATATTTAATTATTATTTAAAAATAAGGAGCTGTTTATTGATTTAAAGTAATTTAAAGAAAAATACCTTTTAAATAAATATTACTAAGAAAATAGGTTAATACACTTTTAATAACATACGAATGTGTTAAAACCAATACTACGTGATTAAAATATTCAGCATTTTCTGGTGCTAGAAAACATGTCCCCAAGTACGTAGCATGTCTACGAAATCAAAAAATCATAGAACAGTCTTAAAAAATAATGATCAAAAGTCAAAAATAAAGTATGTTCCAAATCCTTGTACTACAGGTTCCAAATTATAATTTAATTTTGGAAGTTCACAAAAAAGAAGCAACATCTATTTAAAAACTAAACGTGGGGGGGTCTCAAGAACCGTGATATAAGAAAAGCTCTCTCATATACGTAGTAACGAAACATTATTAATCATTAATTGTACTAATAATGTCTGTAGATACACTCATACATATACATGTTAAAGCTTATGCACACGCCCACATACTAACTAATCCTGACACTTCCACACTCTCATATGTCTGGGACAAATATTTAACAACTCATTGTCAAATATGTTAGTACACATTATTTTGTAAGAACAAGTTAGTTCAAATGATTATAATACAAAATAAAATGGACAGCTGATAGGAGATACATGAAAAAAAATCTGTAAAGCAGACGTATAGTAAGCTAACAGTATTGTAATAACAAATAATAGGCTGCAATGAATAGGCCGTAATGTTCCTATTGTGACTACATTTATTAATTTGGTGGTTCTTTGTTTAATGATTTTGTTCAAACGAAGACCCAAGAAGGTTATCCACGTATACAATGTGGAGTGAGAGAGCGCCAGTACAACGTCATTAAAGTTATCAAATTTATAAGAAAATTTTACTTCACTACTAAATGCAATGGTCTTCATAAAGCAACAAGGACTTTTATTGGCTGAGACCGAAGTTCTCGCAAAGTGGTGGTTAACCTTGTCAGACTTGAAGCCACCCCAGCTCTTCGCCTTTTTCGGAAGCAAGCCAAGACCACGCTGCTCTCACTAGATGTTGTTGGTTCCATCTACCTCGTCAATTCTGCCCTGTTAGTGCTAACCACATGATTTAGGGGTAAGATGGCAAGCCTCTTTGCAAAGATGCTGAAAGTTGCGCAGAAATTTTGATCGTCTGGTACGTTTATAACGTTCGTGTATTGCGTCTCGTTTGCGGTAAAACTCCCGTAGCTTGCCACTAATCAGCGGCTTTTTTTTTTTTGTGTAGAACTACGTGTTTGAGTGTAGCACGTAAATTAATAGCCACAGTGAGATTGGCAGCGAGACACTGAAGCATAGTGTTGGGGTTAGTTACTATCTCACTGTCTAATGGCCCCTAGTCACAGCCATGCAAGACTTTTTTCTATAATCAAACGCTCCAGAGCCCCGCTGCTCCTGTTTGATGTTTAAAAAAACGTGGAGGATATGATGATGGCTCAGAAAGGTTGCCGGGAAGTTACGATTGTCATGTATTACATCATTGTCATTAATGAAAAGCACGTGAAGCCAAATGTCAGCAAAGTCGGTAAAGTGCGTCAAAGTGTGATTGACCAGCTGCAGGTCTAAATCATCGACGAGCTTCAAGCGAGATCCAAATTGCAACTTTCTACATTTGTGTCAGCGTTGAGGTCTCCTGTAATGACTTTACAATTATAGTTGAAAATATAAGTGTAAAGCTCTTCAATGATATTATTAGCAAGGAATGGAGCAAGAAAAGGGTGGTTGATTACACAGGCAAAGATTGGTGCAGAGTTACCTTTCTGTGACTCGCATATCAAAAACTGTGGGACTCCGAGCTTGCTTGCAACTGTGGTGTTGGAGGTTGGCACCTTTGCGGAAACGGTATTAGTGAAGATGGCCGAAGGGCAGACCTTTGCTAAAGTGCTGAAGGCAATAAAGGCGAGCTTTGACCCTGACAAGGCCAATGCCGCAGTTCAAAGCGTTTCACCACAAAAAAAGAAAACATACTTATAAAAGCCAAAGGTGTAGATAATGCGATTGCATTTTCACAGCAAATTAAAAAGTTGATAGCGGGACAGAGAACTGTCAAAGTAAGCATTATCAAAGTGACACTAGAGGTCTGAGACCTGGATGCTATTGTCAAGGAAAACAAGGTTAAAAAGGCTTTTGTTAAAACTTTTGGACTAAAGCCAGGAGCCAAAAGTAGCTCTCTTAAAACAAAATGTCAGAGAACAGAGGCTGGCGTTGATAACGGTGGATTAAGCAACTGCTAGACAAGCAGAGGATTAAGGCCGGTTAAGAGTAGGCCCCGTAAGCTGCCAAATCTGACGTAGAATTAAAGTAACAAGATGTTACAAATGCCTGGAATATGGAAATGTCTCAGGTAGCTGTGAAGAAGAAAAAAGGTCCAAGCTTTGCTTCCAGCGTAGGATATATAACCACCAGAAGACAGAGTATCCAGACCCTGCACGGTGTCTTCTCTGTCCAACGACAGACAACAAACACGAAGCCGGCAATAGAAGCTGCCCCATATTCAATAAAGTGCTAGAAAAGGCAAGAAAAAAGGCCTCAATAGGAGTTTAATAAGGTGAGAAGGCCTTAAGTAGAGATGAAGTTCAACGTGTGTGGTGTGGTAATATTATTTGGCGTCATGTGGTATAGAGGAAACCGGAAGTACGTCATGAGAGGCAAGGTAAAGGAGGAGAATAAAGGAAAATCTACTCACGTCACACTTTTTCTCAAGGTCACAATCTGAAATCGTTAAGTCAACCTCGCGCATAACGTGCCTATAGAAGTACAACTTAAAAAAACTACTGCTACTACTAATGTTTTCACGTTGTTGTTGCTCGCTGCTTTCAATAATAGTGCGAGGATTTGTTTTTTAGCGTGATGACTGAATTCCCCAGGTACGGATGGCAAGCCCTACCAGTTTGCCGTCAGTCTGGTTTTTGGATGCGACTAAAGAAACCCTCATGTCCATTGATATCCGGTCTTGCCAGACCTATCAAACGAAATCCGGGCTGACAAGATTGCTTGCCAGTCACTGCATTTGCACGAACAGCTGAGAAGGCGGCCAGTCACCAAACTGAAGGCCAAAGATGAGCCTTTGAATCTTTTACTCGCTGCTTTCTGTGTAAGATTTAAGTAGAGACTGCTTGACGCACGATCTTCTAATAAATTTTGGTGAGGACGAACTTTGCCTTGAGGTTGGAAAACCAGAGCTCTGGGTTTAAGGTCTAGAACGACAGTTGGTGTAAGTCGGTGAGGTAGGGGTCGTATGCCATCGCCGTGTGTTTTGTTGCACCAGAGTACGAAGGTGGACCTTGGAGGTGCAGCATGAACTGTGTACAAGTCCCTTGTGTCGTATGAGCGAATCAACCACCGTCGATGAAAGAAACATGTGGAGGCATGCTCAATGTGCTTGAGCCTTTTAAGTCTTTCGAAATGTGTAAGGTGTGAAGAGTCGCTGTTTGTTTGCGCTCTTGCTGTATCTCGAGTTGGCTGCAGCTCCCACGCTTCTTGTGGTGACGCCGCATTCGCCGTCGTTGCAGATAAGGTGTTGTTCCCGTTGGAAAAAATCATCTTAGCGTGCTATGGTTTGTTCGCCATGTGAGTGAATCGAAAATGGCGTCGCTCTTCCCAGATGCTTTGAAAAGCGTCGAGTGCACAAGGGAGGCATTGGGATTCGTATAAGACTGGCCTTGTTTGTCGAGGCCACCTGCGTGGCTGAAAAAAAACGTCCGTGGTGTGCCACAGCTGCTGCTGTTGCTGCTCCACTTGTCACAGTAATTGTTGTTAAGACTGCTGCTGATTGTTGAGTGCATGAGCGGTCTCGTCCGGTGGAGCCGCCATGTTGATAATGACCGCCAGATCGTTGCTGTTTGAGGCATTATAGCTTAGCTGTATACTTCTCGTGTCGAGCGTGCTGTTTCTGGTATGTTCAATCATCGTGTGATGTAAGCCAGTCACACTGTCTGAGTGTTCGTAGGATGCACTGCTGAGGACACTCATAGCTGCAGCACTTACAATCAAAGTATGCGTGTTACGAGTAATTACTCGCGAAGACGGGGTCACTAGTTTATGGGGTCCTCAGAATCAGTAGAAGTTGTGTAGATAAATAAGACCTTTCTCGGTGGCAAAAACACTCTGGATCACAGCTCCTGTCTCTTCAGAATTGTAGCCAGTCTTCATTGCCTTGAGATTTGACTATCTGTTCAGGCCGTAAAAATTTTTTAAGCGTAACCCTTTTTCCGTCACACAAATTTGGAACCTGTAAAGATTTGGAGCACACTTTATTATTGACTCGTGATCATTATTTCTAAGCCTATTTTATAATTTATTAATTTCGTAGACATGCTACGTACTTGTAGACATGCTTTCTAGCACCAGAAAATGCTAAATATTTCAATCACGTAGTATTGGTTTTAACACATCCGTATATTATTTAAAGAGTGTTGACCTTTTTTTCTTAGTAATATTTATTTGAAAGGTATTTATTTTCGAATTACATTAAATCAACAAACAGTTACTTATTTTTAACTAATAATAAACTGTAAAGCAAAGCCTTTTTTGTACGTTGTGCATTATTGTATCAGGGTGTCACGTCATCGTAACAGTAGACAACTTATTTTCTTATGTGCTGTATAATAAATTAATAGGTTGTAAGAAAGTATACAACTGTATTTTTACTCGTGAGATAAAATTAAAATAAAAAAAAAAATAAAAAAATAATTGGATAAGTTTTAAGAAATTTTTTAAGCTCATTTCTTGTTTTTTCCGCAATTTAGTTTGATTGCTTCGTTATTTTGTGATGAACTTTGGAGATTTAGGTGACTTTAACTCGCTAGATCAATTTGTTTTTTGCTTGCCTCAAAGTTTATCACAATGTATTGAAGTACACAGACACTTCACTGTATGATAATATCAACTATGTTGGTTTTTTGATGTATTGTGATCCGGAAAACTCTTTATTTCTAAGTCATTATTCCAAAAGCACCCTTGACTACTGGTCTAGCCCTGGACAATCTCATAATAAAGTATTTCTTATCAGAAGGTAAGTTATCACTAGGATATGGTTTCGTTAGAATATCGATCAGAAGATAGGTTGAATCTTCTATAAAAAAATAGGGCAGAATTACTTGTTGGGGGTTAGTACTCCGGAAGCCTTGCATTTTCTTGAAATTTTATCTCATTATTTTTCAATGTTTTAAATATCTGAGACTAAGAAATAGTTCGTTCATCACTTTAATATTCATACGCCCTTTTTTTATGTAACTAAGTTTATAATAAGCAATTATCATGGCTTGCAAAACAGTTTAAAAAAAATTTTATAGTTGTAGTGAAGAGAGCCAGCATTATTTGGATTCTATGTTCATCATCTTTGGCATCTAGGAAGTGAGGAACGTTTTATTTCTGCCAGAAAGCAGTTGTAATGAATTTAAATATCTTAACACTAAGGTATTTTAATGGAATGTCATGTATCCTATATCATCTCAATAACTTCATGGACTATTTTTGCAATGGTAGCTTTTCCCATTTTAAAAGCTATGTCAAAAGGCGTATGGTGACTTCCACTAATACAGTAAAATTTTTATTTCAAAGATTATTTTTAAATAATTTAATTAGAATATCTTTAGAAAAACTTGATGCTATTACGAAAGTGTTAACTGAGTGACATGAGGTTAAGTGATTATTTGTATTTTATTTGAGACAAGACGTTGACAGTAAATATCCTACTTTAAAAAGGAAGTTTCACAATGAGCTGAGCATAGTATCTAAACTGAAGCTTGGCGCTGGTGTTGACGAATATTTAAAGCACTCTGACTTATATCACTTCAAAAGTCTATTTTTTTCAAAAAAAATTTTGTATGAATGGAAAACAATATGTAATTTGGATTCAGAAAGCAGCTACAATGTCACTAAAAAATTAGGTATGTCTGAAGGAACTGATACAAACTCAGAAGACAAACTCAAAATAGATGAGTCAGGTGAAGTGTCAAGCAGCACAGGTAACGCCATGGACCTTAGTTCTGAGGTGACTTTGAGTATTTAAAGGAACAAAAAGTTGCCTATTCCAAACAAAGCTGCTTCCAAGCCTAAAAAAAATGGATGTGCTGACCGAGACCCTTTAATTAGACAAGAAAAGTTTCAGCTGATAAAGAAAATATTTAAAGTTTGAAACACATCCAAAAAATAAATTATGAAGTCTAATGATATTGACAACAATCTATTGTTTTTTAAAAGCCTCTTTTTTAACAATTGAATACTATTATAAAGTAATTATTTCATCAGGAAGTAATAGGCATTATAATGTGATTCCAAAAAAACAGAAGAACAGTACACAAAATAAAAACATATTCAGATTAGAAGAGATTAGAGTAAAAGTGGATTTATTTGTCCAGAGTAGTATAAAAGTTAATTACATAGACTACATGGCACTTAATATTACAATAAAGTATCTTAGTCAAATACATATACTTGCGAAGTTGAATATATACGCTTACATCGCAGAATCAAGTCAGTTAAAAAAAAAATATGTCATACAAATTAATAATGCCCAGTGATATCACAGATGACATTGCACAAATCTACATCAGTTAATGTTTATAAAATATGAATATAATTTAAAATCAATTATAATATAGAAAATGTGCATTGCAGGTATCACGGTTAATAAGCTAAAAACATTAATAATAAAATTAACGAATAGAGTTGATAAAATTGATAAAAATTGATAAAAATTGACATAAATTGATTAAAATTACATGAAAATTGCAGGATAATGACAAGACAAAATCAGGTCACTCACTCACTGATACATGCTATAAATACACTCATATAAGGTAAAAGCGCAGAAGTGGTATTTACAAGGCAGCATTAACATATGAAGACATAATAACATAGTGCATACAGGTATTTAATTGATTGCTCAAAAATAAGAAAATACAATACAATCTTAGGTTTGTGGTCTAGAAAAAATAGGTTATTTCCTAAAGAAATTTTCTTGGAAATACGGGAAAAATCATTTTGTTCAAATCAGAAGCTGATTTTATTTATTTATTTAAAAACTGATGGTTAGTTCCAAACTTTATATTTAGTTTCTTACTATTATCTCCACTTTTCTTAATCCTAGAGTAGTTTAACGATGGTCAATCTTTTTTGCATAAAGTTTCCAATAATCAAGATATCTTTGAAAATTTGTTATTTATCATTATAATACACTAACTGTAATGAAGGGTGAAAAAAAAGTTTTTGACCAAAAAAAAAACTACCATGTTAACTAAAAAGTGACCATGATTGGACAACATATACGTACATGATGTTGCACAATACAAGGCTATTTGAAAAATTAGAGAGTTATTATTAGTTTTTTGTTAATTTATTTTTAAAAGTAGTACTTTCAAATGTTTTTACAAACTTAACTATTGGTTTACGAAAATAATTGTGATGTTGTGTTGACAGAGTCAAAATTAGTATTTTTATTTTTTTTCTAAGCTTGTAGGACATGTGCTAACTCAAAAAAATGTTTATTACTGTACTTGAACCTATAATATGCTGATAGTACTGATTCGCTTTGTCAATTTACTCGTCATAGTGTATTCTTTTTTCTATTAAGTTTTTGTAAGTCTTAATGATTTATTGTAAACGTGATATACATATTTCATCATGAATTTTTTTACTTTATTAACTTGATATTTTATCTTGTATGTTATGACTACATGTATGTGTGTAGCCAACGTCTACAAAAAAGTGAATGGACCTTCGTTTCAACTGAGGTTCTATAGTTTCTAAAACATGCTTTATGACTGGTTTTTAAATATTTTTTTTCCTAGATACATAAAAAAAGACTTATTATTTTAAATTATATTTTGATGATAAAATTACAACGAATTTTATTTAAAACGTTGTCTTCTTATTCTATAAATAAAATTACAAGAACTTTCAAATTTGTTTAAGTCTGAGTTAGGGTACCAGACTAAGCTCAGCTAAGGTGGCCTAATTTATACATAGGGGGATTCTGTAAACACTAAACAACAGCCCAAGATAATTCGGTGAGATAAGGCTCTTTTCATATCCAGCAAGATACAGCTTGTACGCCAGAACTATCGTCCTATAGCACGAGCTGTGCCAGAACCTTGTCCGACACTATGAGAGTGCGCCAGAACTATTGTTTAATATTACAAGACATATCTCGTCTAATAGCACGAGCTGCACCAGAATCGTCCCTGGTTCCAGTTTGTAGTGCCAGTTTGTAAAAGCCGTCATAGCTTATTTGCTGTAAATAAATAAAATGTTTGTAGGTTGTAGTCTACTTCATTTGAAACTGAAAATCAAATTGACTTCAGTTCTTGATGTACTTAGTTAAAGATATGTAACAAAAAAAGTATAAAATCTTATACGTAGATCTATTATTGTAACCATAAGAAAACTTTATGAGAAAGTGTTTTTAAAAAATTTCGGGTCAAAGACATACATATTAACATACGTGTTAATTTATAATGTAAGGAACATTTTTTGTCTATTGCTAAGCTGAAGGCCACAGAAAATATCCTTACAATCATAAAAAACCTAGGCATTGTAGCAAGAATATGTTTTACTATTTGAAATACTACTGGATAAAGGTTAAAATTTTTAAATTAAACACCAGACATTGCTCTTCTACAAGCCTATAAGATAAAGTATTAGTAAGCTTACATTAGAGCTAAGGGAGCTACTTGTGACTGCAGCCAGTCAACTCGTATAGGCAGTGTTTTAAGTATGCAATATACTTAAGATCTTAACAAAAAGTGTAAGTCTTGTTATGTAAGTTTTTATTTTGTCTGAATTCTGGTCTTCTACATATTAGAATGGGCTTGGATTTTCAAGACAAGACGAGACCAAGATTAGGACTGTCCTAAATCTTGTAAAAGGTTTATCTGTAAGTGCATAAAAAAAATTAAATACTTCAGAATTCATATGAGTATAATAAATTTATTATTTATAAAGCTTTTCTTTATGCATCGCAGTATACCTATGAGTCATAGTCATAACTTCTCTTACCCAACCTAATAGAGAACTGTAATTTATCTACATAAGAAGGAAATAGTTCGGAAACTATATAAACGTCAGTCATTACGAAAGGCCTGGAAAAAAAGTTTTATTTCGTAAAACTGCCTGACCAAACTCTTACAGACTACAAACACATTAAGTATGCTGACATTCAAAAAAAAAAAAAAACCTTTGCACAGTTCTTATGAAAAACGCAATTTGAATAATCAGGATGGTAGGTGCACTTACTGAGTTGTCTGTAGAATGAGGTAAGCACATGACAAATTTTGACAGTTCCCATTAACTACAGTCACTGAATAATCAAGTGCTATATATTCATATTACTTGAGTTTAATAGAATTAGGAGAAGTTCTAAAATTTTGGTGTATGTAAATGTGGCAATATTTGCTTAGGCTCACTTTGTAAAAAACTCTATTACGAGCGATGTAAACGTATCTTAATACTCAAGTTATGTAAGCCATTGACGAATCATTGTTCAGTTCTGATTGACATCTAGCTTATCAGAAACATCATCTATTCTTAAATCAAGATATTATCTACCAACGGTTTTGTCAACTACATACAACTACGTTATTCTTCTTGTAGAAGCCCCTACTTTCAACAAAATCCTCAACATTGCCGAGATCAATATCACTAATTTAACGAAATTAATTTTTCTTAACAAGCAGCTATAAAAATACAGATATTGCGTCATTTCTCATAGAAGTATAACAACCAAGTAATATTGCTATCAACATCAAACCTCTAACCAATACTCTTTGCAAATTAGTAACGCGCTATCAACTTTTAACCAAAAGATTCTATAAGCCATTTTGTGACCGTACAGGGTATTATTTTATTATTCATGAATAGTTTAAATAGCGACTTCTTATTAAATTTAATTTTTTTACATAAATTTAATTTTTAAATGTCACGTGTAACTCCAACTCTAAAATTTTGCACCTGATAGTACCACCTACTGCCCGCTAGGTGACAACTACTAGTTTCTACCAAACATTGCAAGTAAAAAGAGAGCTTATAGTATATAAGAAGGGCTACGCGACTTCTTGCAAGCATCCACCTAGATCACACGATCCAAGCCTATGCCAGGTTCTCGCTTGACGAGACCTGTGCAACGGCAGTAGCTAGAGCGATGATTTAGTACAATAAGCACTTATGTATTAAACCACGCAAAAGACTCTACATGTCAACTTAATTTTACCTACTCTCACCATCCTTGTCTGCATGACGGGGTATTGTTGTCCACCCACTGTGAGAATCTGACCAATATACTGGAAACTAGCATTCCTAGACTCCTGCTAGTTACTACCCTACCGCCCCCAAGTGCCAACAGCTCCAGTGGGGAAAAAGGATTCCAGCAAAAGAGCTCTACATCACCACATCCAGAGTCTATAGCACAGCGTGTTTACTACTGCTTTATCCTGATTGCCGAACCACCCATCAACCATAGAAGCTCCAGTGGTGACATCGAGTTCAAGCAGAGCTCTGCTGCACTACGCCTAGAGTCTCTGAACACGGTGAAGTGCACCACCTTTCCTCGCATAGAGTTTGTAGCAGAGGGTGCTTCTTGCTGCTCAATCTTGACTGCTGATCGATATTCTTGAAGACGACTTCAGCCACCCTCAACTCTCCCACTCTGTTCAAAGCCGCCTACCCCCCAAAAGGCCGCTTATAAAAATTTTGTGCTCGACGTGTGGTGATGTGCTCAACTCTCTCGCTGTGTTCAAAGCTGACTACCTCCCAAAAGGCCACTTATAACAATCTCTTGGATCTTAACCAGTTTTGAAAAATTTCAGTACTGACAACTCATATAAACTGGTTGCTATTCTCAAGGTTAAGACATAAGGAGTTCAGCGTAATATCACTAAAAGAGCATGTGTTAATAGAAAAAAATTTCATACCATCCACGAATTTTTTAGTTAGCTATGTACTGCAGTGATTAATTTAAACACAATTTATAAATTAAATATAAGTTATCTGTAAAGTAATTTAATAAATATTTGAGGTAAAGTTCTGTACACCGGACAAGGCTTCAAACAACTTAAAAAGACATAGTATATATTAGCATAAGAGTTAGAAAAATAGACCTTGACTACCTATAAAAATAAGTTAACAAATTTTAGAGAAATTAGTCATGTACAAAGCAACAAAACTGAACAAAGCTATCAGAACAAACAAATATAGACACGACAGATCGGTTATTAAAGAACGCCTAAACTGTTTACACGCCAAAACCTGCAGTTCTTTATAAGTAGAAGCTTTAAGTAGCAAATAACTTGTGGTTTTTTTCACTGTTTGCTACTAAAACAGAGTTGTTGTGGAAAATATTCTTAGTATTAAGTCAGGTGTCGTATCCAATACGTGGGTTGTGCACTACCGAACCAATGCACATCGAACTTACGTTACAACAGCTTTAAATAGCAGTCAAAAAATTCGCATTTTATATTAACATGAAGATTAATATCTCATACCCTTTTAAAGACTTTGAAGACCTTTAAGAATTTCTGGACCTAACGCAACTTAATATGTCGGTTCTCTTGAGAGAACAATACTAGATGTTAATGCCAGTTACTTCTTTCAAGGAAATACAATACAAATTTAGTAGTACTCAAATTTATATTTATAAGTGTAAGAATATCAGATTTACAACTTTACTGAAGAGATGGGTGCTTTTAAAACGAAGTTCTTTATGTCGCGTTACTCGGGGGGCTGGAATTTTGAAATCGACCGATTTTCTTTTTTTTGAAACGAAAGTCGTTTACCCAGAGTCTCTTCCTCTCAAGTTCCCCCCCTTACCCCGTCCCCCTCACCAATTGCTCTCCATACACTTCCCCTCTCCCCACTATATATGTATTTCTGCCAACCATGCCGTGTTACTCTTCTACACACCTTTACCCACCATTCCCCCTCACACTCCGAAGCAATTCATTTTTTAAAAAATTTTAATTTTAGTTTCCCACAATAATTTTTCTTTTACTTTGAATTATTTTTTTTTTTTACAATTCTAAAAAAAAAAAAAAAAAAAAAAATTTTCCAATAAAGAGATTTGAACCCCCGTCATCCTGACATATAAGTCCAGTACCTTAAGCACTCTGCTACGAGCGCTGCCGACTATGGAAACCCAGTTTCCTGTACTTACGGTGTGGTTCGTAACTATAACATTCCATTTTTAAATGTATTCACTAATAATACATTTAATTATGTATTGTTTTATAAATTGTGTATTTGTTTTCTCAATTATACATCTAAGACAAAAAAAAAAAAAAAAATCAACTAGCATAAATATGGTTATGTAGAATAAACATAATGAGGCGCGTTATTACGCATTAAATATTTGTATTTTATGCATTTGATGCATAAAATGCCGACCAATTTTTATTAAACCTGAGA
>NW_019379546.1:800753-829786 GCF_000648655.2 Copidosoma floridanum
CCAGTGCTACATAGTGTCCAATTATAATTATGAGGTAATCATAATAATAGAATGAAATAGAACAAAGCAACATTAGAAGCCACTAAGGAATAAAAGAATAAAAAAATCTAAGTAACTCCTACAGAATTCTATTTAGATCGATTTAAAAAAAAAAAAAAATTCAAAACCATTTTTTTTTCTGTTTATACCTTTAAATGTTACATTTGGTTTTACTGGAGATTATCACAAAGTTGTGGCCATTGAAAAACATAAATTACTTTTTATAAAATGAATTTATAATGTGGCTGACACTCTAAAATTATTTTAAAATCACATTTTTTAAAGTATCGGCTCACATTAAATCATACTTTGTGGCTTGTGCATTGTGTATCTGTATCGGATGGACATAAAATTTGTTTGCTAGATGTTGTTAGGAAAGGCAAGTCTATTTCTACGGGCTTATGAAGTTAGGAGTTGTATGAGTATCTTCTAATTTGAAAAACTTATAGGTACAATTGTGTCTACTGTTAAAGCATTTAACTAGTAAAAAAGCTTGTGTGCATCAAAGATCCAGATAATCAACTGGTTGCCTGCGAAAATAGCTACTGCTGCAGACTTTTTTGGACTGCTGAACTTGATAGGATTAAGAGTATCGAACTACTGTCCATGAAGAATCGTTGGTTAGTGCATCTGCCTTCCATGTGCAGGTCGATGTTAGTGAACCGGGTGCTCACCCCTGTTACCTAATCCAAAGGTGGCACTAAGCGTTTCCCTTTACTGGCTCGATAGGTGCACGGTAAAAATAGGACCGCATACAGTGAATAGCGGCTGCTTCATGCTTGTTGTAATATAAGTATTAGAATAGTGAGGTTGTTGTGCCCGCAGGTAATTAAAATCAGTCTTGGCCATGGTAGCCTAGACTGTGCTGACAACTGTAGTTTTTAGAGTTAGTAGTGCGCTGCCCTACTCACTTTTGGTTAAATGTAGTGTAATGCATTACGGCAAACCTGAGGGTTGTGATTTTCTGCTTGTAGTATGGTTGCCTGGTCTAGTTTACAGGAAGACACATGGAAAGTATGAGGGGATCGCAGCCATTACGGAGGGTTTGACTTCCGAAGCTTATTAGTAGCCTCCACAATCTTAGATATGACGGCCTAATTCAGCAGTCATAGCATAACTTCAGCGTTAGGTGGTAAAAGATCTCCCCTTTTTACCTGTCATTAGAATATATTTTAATGTTGCACCAGAGCTGTAAAAATTTTGTATCACCAACATTATGTGAGGCAAAAGGCGTTTAGTGTGCTTAAGCTAGAGATTGAGCTTAAGACGCTCAAACCACGGTACTTTGCTCTTCGTTGATGTATATGTGTCCTCGTGTCAACAAGGTCCTCACTGTTTGTCAGTGTCACTATGTTAAGAGGCGACAAATGATAGAAGTAAGAGATTATATACTCGATCACCCTGTCAATGGTCTGTAGTAAGGCAGACCTCTTCGAGATGGGCAATTGCTTTATGTTAGTACCAAATGTCTGAAAAATTTGTTGAAGGAGCGTATCCTCGTGGGATCACGTTATCCACTACGTGGACAATAGTGTGCTTATAACTCTCACTAAGAAGCGCTAGGATTACCTGGCTGCACTAAGGCTTGTCCTCCAAAGGACGATGAAAAGTAGTCTTAAGGACAACGTAACATAATCCGATGTTTGTTGAGAAACATTTTATAGTGAGCCGTGAACAACTGCAAAAAGAGAAATATGCAACAATAAGTCTGGTCCACTGCTCCGTTGCTTTTCACCCCATAACTCGGGCCTCGTTTTCTCTCTTTTTCTCTCTCTCTCTCTCTCTCTCTCTCTCTCTCATACATACATCCAATGGTACTTGCAAATCTAGATATACATATATACAATACCTATAATCATATTGTCGTGTATATATAGCTTTTTTGTAAAGCGTCTTACCCGTATATATAGCTACATGGAAGTGCACGCGTACAAATATGATTAAACATGATAAATGTATGGTATATATAGCATCGTATACATACGTACACTCGTATCTTACGTTATATATGTGTATATACTAAATATAATATATGTAAATGAATTATATGTATGATATGTTTTTATGTTTTTTATATTATGTACACGTAAATAAAACTCCCAACTTTACTGACTCTGAGAATCTAACCCACATTCTTCGGATTCGTAGTCGGGAACATGATTGATTGTAGTACACAGCACGCTAATCTATTCTCTGTTCTTAGTACTTATGGATACCAATTTAGAAACTTCTGAATTAGAAGATTATAGGATAATGAGGCAATTTTTTGTATCATATGTAGTAAGCCCGCTTATGTAAAATAAAATGAATATTATTATTTTAAAGTAGTCTTATAATGTTAAAATCGTGTTCTAAAGCTGATTTTGTTTATGTCTTGAAACGGTTTAATATACAGAAAAAACAAAAATGCCAGCATTTAGGCTGAAAATTTTTGTATCAATAATTACTCTTAATTTTATTCCGACAAGTGCAAAACGTTGAGACAAAAAAATTAAAAAGGCATTTTGGCAGTACCTAAAAAAGTAAGTGAGAGATAGAGTGCCATTAATCGTCTGCTGTCACGATTGCTCTATTTCATTTTAGTTATGCAGGTAAACAGTTTCCATTATTTTTCTTAATATTTTGCACTTGTAGTAAATGACATATTAATATTACAATGAGTATTACTTTATAGTCATTTTTTAAAAATCTCTTTTTTGTAAAAAGGTTATTTTAAAATATAAATATTTCACCATAATGCAAAGTTTTTCCAGAGTCTTTCAATTGTATTTATTTAAATTCAATCTTAACCTGTTTTCAGTCAGGAACTAACTCAACGAAATTCGTGCACGTGTGCAACTACGCACAGGTATCCGAAAAGAGGCAGAGAAACACAGAAAGTAGTACTTACGAACGTATCGTTAAACATGTATATACCTATGTGTAAGTAGTTAGTATAGATACTCTTCGCCAGGTATTAATGTCCTTTTTCGTTCTCATTGTTAGAATGTTATTCAATGAAAAAAATTTAAAAATAATTCAAGATTTGCTTTTTCCTAATCTATAAAATTCATGAACAAAAGAACATATTTATAAATTCATAAGGTCTTCGCAGGTCCCTTGGGCCGCAAAATAGCCCCGGAGATGACAGCACTGATCCAACGAAAACAATATTTTTTATCATGGATAAAGAAATTTTACCGAGTTCAATAACATATTCTGTCATGTGCCACATTTGTCGGGGGTCCCGAAATCCACACCTGGTTTTTTTTCAAATCAACGGTAACACGACTTAGCAGATGACGTCATGTTTATAATAAATTATTTGATCAAGTGTATGGATTTTTATAATCATATTTCTATTATATTTACTTAATATTTCTTTGAAATAAATACATAGCAACCGAATGCCATGACTTTTTTAAGTTTATATGTAAAAAGGGCCAGTGCTACATAGTGTCCAATTATAATTATGAGGTAATCATAATAATAGAATGAAATAGAACAAAGCAACATTAGAAGCCACTAAGGAATAAAAGAATAAAAAAATCTAAGTAACTCCTACAGGAGTCAAAAAATTGTTTGAGTTTTAAATAAAAATATTGAACTAGCATTCTTGGTTAATAACAAATTATAATAAATGAAAAAGAGAAAAAAAAATGGATTCCTCAGTTACACTCTATTTTTGTCAACGTTCACATCGACAGCACCATCCCATGCACAGTTCTCAATGGCGGTTAGTAGATTTTCTTTAGAGACCAGCTCTTAATGTAAGATGTATATCTCTACACTAAAATGTATCATCTATGTGTAATTATCTGTGCTGCTACCCTCGTGGCCTCCTATAAAAACAACTTAATGTATGTAAACAAAGCCAAACCGTTTCACAGAAGTAGCAGTACAATCATTATTATTAAATAAATTATTGTTTGTTAGTATGGAAGCAACGAAAATTAATATTTCTACAAAAACTATATGTGTAATAAAAAAAAAATTATGATTTTTTACAATCCTATNGATTATGATGATGATGATTATAATAATGATAATGATAATAATAAAACTAATAATAAGCATAGAAAAAGGTGTGTATGGAAATATAAAGAGTTATCTCTTAATATACCTAACGTGGGCACCGAAAGCACTATACCAGAAAAATATAAGATTTTATGTTAACCTTGACTATAAGATGTAATTCAGCATAATTATACTCTCTTTTTATTATAAGTACGTTTCCCTTTGCCGAAATAATAATTTTTATCACTCTCATATAAATAAATAATAAAAAAATTTTTTTATAACAATTTTTCTTTTACCTTGGCTATACGATTTGGCTTTGCTTACATGTATAAAGTCACTTTTGCAAGTTACCACGAAGGTCGTAGCATATAGGGTTATACATAGCGGAGGCAGTCAAAGAGACCTCTGAGCTGTGAGCTTCGAACTTAAGCCCTAAATGAATCTATTAACTATCAGTTATGGTTTCTGATATTATGAGTCACTGTATACATAAACAAAGCTAACTGAGCACAAATTTATTGTTGGTTTTATGTTTGACAACTAACAAAACGAACAACAATGTTATTTGAAACTCAACCATTGAAAGTTACTGTCTTAACTTCTGTGTATGCCCTTCCTTTTCTTGAAACTCAAGTTACTTGTAACATAGTATCACTACACTTACTTGACTAACTCAGTACTACGCTAAAAAAAAATCCCAGCGTTGGAATCAGTTATCAATTCATCGTTAGTTCAAAGTACATTCTTTGTGGAAGCAGTGCTGATTTCACGTTGAATCATTGTTTATTTGGTACAATATAAGAGATTTTTGTTAAATTATGCATTTCCTCCAACTTGGCCACCATATAGCACCAACCTTTTTTAAGGAGGTTTTGTCCCTTACTATAGCCTATAAAACGCTCTCTATAGTTTGATATGTCATCTGTCCCTTTCGCTTTACTAAAAATATATAACCTTTAGTAGTTATCCCCGTGATCTTATTCATTTGTTTCTTGTTTAACTTTTACCCTCAAGATGTTTGATAAAATTTGATAATATAAGAAAATTGTTGGACTTGAGCCTTATTGCAGGTGGTGGAAGGGTGAGGGACAGGTCGCAGACAAAAATGCCCTTCTTGTAGTAAGTGAACACGTAAAACTTTATTTAATAATAGTTATTACGGGCGGTATGTGTTGCCGGAAGGACGATGCTCGCTGTACAAGTGCTCGGGCAAAAGTAAGTGGGCTTGAACAGCTGTGACGAGCTCTATAGTGTGTTACACACGAGAGGCGTCAGGCGGCAGCACAAAGCACTTTTTCTTAACACTCCCTTCCTTTGGGTTGATCGATCTGAAGAATCGTCTCTGAAGTTTCACCCGTCTGAAGATTACTCCGACTCTGATTTGGAGCTAGTGATCTCCATATCACTGTCTCCTTGGTTTGACGTATCTGAAATCACATTGAAATAAAATATTTTAATCTCTGAGTTCTCTGATCAAAAATACTGTTTAGTAATTTTCTTCTGAAGTAGATGTGTTTTTCTGAGGACAAAGGTTTTGTCATGATATCTGCCTCATTCTCTGAAGTGGAAATCCATCTAACATTTACTTTATTCTCCAGCACACATGCTTTCACATAGTCACCATGTGTACTTGAAATGTGACACTTTTTGCCAGTAATCTCTCTCTGTTTTAATTTTTTCTGGATCGTCTGAAGGTCATCATCAAAGTTTTTGAGTCTATGACATCCATCCATCTGAGTGCTCTTAACAGCTGCCAAATTATCACACCAGATTGTCACAGGATACATAGACGTTCCCGTTATACTTCTAATCGCCTTATCCAGAGACACCAGCTCTTGACAGGCATCACTCATGGCTAGATACTCTGCATGACATGTCGAGAGAGTCACATATGACTGTTTGTGACTCCTCCACATAACAGGATCGCCAAACAATTTTATGACGTACCCGCCAGTCGTAGCAGAATCATCTAGATCTCTGAAGCTCGTGTCAGTCATTGCAAAAAGGTCTTCTTTTTGTCCTCTATAGGTTAAACCTAAAGCAGTTGTTTCTCTGAGATATCTGAAAATCATTTTTACTTCTTTCCAGTCATCCATTGTTGGTTGCAGTTGTTTCCTCGACAAATAGTTGACCGAGTACGCAATATCTGGACTTGTCGCACTAGCCAGGTAGAGAAGGCTTCCAATTGCCTCTCTGTAGGGTACATTTGTCAACTGCGCTACTTCTGCTTCATCTTCATCTTTTAAGTGCTTCTGATTTCGGCTTTTGACTTGCCTGGTCACCATGAGAGTCTTTTGAGGTTTACTTTCTTTCATATTGAATCTTTCCAAGATTCTTTCAGTATACTCTGATTGTGAGAGAGTAAGTGTCGTCTGTTCTCTGTCTCTGAATATTTCCATGCCAAGAAATTTCTGCGGTTCACCCAGATTTTTCATCTGAAACATTGAGCTAAGTTTTGTTTTGATTTCTAAGATTCTTCCAGCGTTGTTCCCTGCGAGCAGAATATCGTCCACGTACAGAACTAAGACAACCATCTGATTTTCTTTTCGCCAGGTGAACAAACATGGCTCATTTATGTTCTTCTCTAGACCTAGTTTTAAAACTTCTTTAGTGAAACGTTTGTTTCATCTTTCTGGACTTACTTTGAGTCCATAAAGGGCCTTTTCTAACTTGCAAACTCTTCTTTTTCTTTCATCTGAAGTACATTGCAAACCATCTAGAATTTCCATGTAAACGTCATCCTCTAAAGTGCCATTTAAAAAGGCTGTTTTGACATCCATTTGATAAACATCTAAATTGTATTTGTTAATAATAGCAAATGCAGTTCTGACAATTGACAGTCTGAGAACTGGAGCAGAAATTTCTCTGAGTTTATATTCCTTTCTATCCTTGAAACCTCTAATGACCAATCTAGCCTTGTAGACTGTTTTTCCATCTGAATTTACTTTCCTCTTAAAAACCCATTTTGAGTCAATGGTGTGGACTTTTGCTCCACTCTCATCGTAAGCGGGCCTATCCACTATGGTCCACACTTAATTTGACTCCATTGGTTTTAATTTATCTCTAATTCCTTGTAGCCATTTGCCTTTTTCATCTGAGTTCATGGCTTCTCTGAAACTTGATGGATCCTTGTTTGTCATAGCTAAGAGCGCATGACTAATCTTATCATTCTTAATTGTTGTATTCTCAGCACTGGCTTGACTCTGATTTATTTTTAGTTCTTCTGATGTTGGAACACACTCAGCCAGTCGCAAGTGCGACCACGTTGGTCTATTAACTCTTGCCTTTCTATCTGGCAATTTTCTAATTTTCAGTTCTTTGCAGTCAATCGTCTGAGTTTCTTTTTTTTTCTTTGGTCTGCCTCTGTGAGGTTTCACAGTTTCTTCTGGAATATTCTGTGTCTCTAAGTCTTTTTTTTCTGATTGAAACTCTAAATGGCTTTCAAAATTCTTGCTGTGATTACTTTTCTGTGAAAACTTCCTAATATTCTTTATGTCTCTATACACAATCTTTTCATTGAATGTCGCGTGCTTGGAGATAACAAACTTGCCGGTCTCATATTGCCAGAGTATGTAACCCGACTTGGTATAACCTACCAGTACAGTCTTGACTGCTCTTTCTGAAAATTTTGACTCTGGGATTGGCACTCTTGTATATGCCAAGCAACCAAAACGTCTGATTTTGTCAATATGGGATTTAAGCCTTTGATCCATTCTCTAAAGAGGTGTCTCGAAGTTTATTCCCGAGTATGGTATCCTATTGTAGACATTTGTGGCAACGTCTGATGCCAACGACCACATACTTTTGGGAAGTCCCAAGTCTATCATGAGTGCTCTGATTAGCCACTGCAGAGTCTTATTAAATCTCTCTGCAGTTCCGTTTAACTCTGGAGTATGCGGTGGTGAAAACTCATTCTCTGCATTTTCACTTTTAACAACTTCTGAAAAATGTCCCCCGGTAAACTCCGTTCCATTGTCCGACCTGACGTAGCAGACCTTCTCGTTTTCACCTAAAATGTTCCTCGTATGTTTGAGGAACTCCTCAAAGCATTCTCCAGCCTGATCCTTGGTCTTGGCGGAGTATGCCTTTGAATACTTGGTGTAATCGTCGACTATGACCACTATGAATTTGTTGCCTTCTGGATACGACTCTGGCTTTATTGGTCCCATCGTATCGACGTGCAACCTCTCTAATGGTTTCGTTGCTCTAACTCTGATTTAGGGAAATAGTAATCTTTCCATCTTTGCCAGTTTGCACACCTCACAATCCAGTGTATTGTCTTTAAAATGTACATCTGATAGTATTGCCTCTGATTTCTGAAGTTGTTTCAAGTACTTCAAGGATTTGTGACCCAGCTTCAAATGCCACAATAGACCCTTGTCTATTTTTGCACCAACGTTTAGTACATAACTCATAATTTCATCTAATAACCTCTGACTATCATCTGAATTGGCATCGGTCGTTTCCTTTTCCAGATTAAATTCATGCTCTTTCTCCCTTCTAATCTCTGACTTTGTTATTTCAGAATCTCTTATCTCAATCGCGACGTCTGAATGTCATTCTTCTTGAATCTCTGAAATGTCAGTCTGAGATTGTTGTATAAACTCTTCTAGATTGACCATGTGTGCTGTACATGAGTAAATATTTTTCTGATTTGTACAACCAGTTGTGTTTGATTGCACCTCTAAATCTATGACCCAGTTTGGCTTTTTATACTCGCCAATCAAAAGTTCCTTTTTTATTTCTCTATCAAAAATCTTCAGTCTAGTGTCATCTAAATATATACCTTATCCTGCATCTGCAAAGCGTCTAAGGGATAACGGGTTGTGCGAGATATCCTTCGCAGCGATCACACCAGTCAGTTTAACTCTATAATCTGAGTTTGTTTTTAAAATCAAATCACCTTTTCCATCTATGATGATATTTGCTGATTTATTTTTATTTGCACATCTGATTACTTCTCTGTTATTCTTTTTAAAATCTTTTCAAATAAAACCTTTTCTAACTATGTGTTCGATTGCTCCGGAATCTGCGATAAATGATATTTCATTATTCTCTACATTTTTACGATTATTTTTACCTTCACTTGTTAGCATAGTTTTTATCTTTTAGGCCTTCTTGCCCTTACTACCAGAGGCTTTCGACTTAGCCTGGTTTTTGCTAACTTTACTATTATCTCTGAATTTTCTCTGAGATTTTTCCTTCTTAACATCCCTATCTCTGAAATTTTTATTTAATTTCCCTACATACCCGTCTTTTGGATTGTCCTTGTTTGGACACTGGTCGCCCTTGTGGCTTCTAACTGCTTGGCAGTAGAAACAGTACCACAGGTTGTATTCTCTCAAGGGACAACCTGCAGCCCTGTGACCCTCCCGGTTGCATCTGAAGCACTTTTTAGCCTTGGGCTTAGTGCTCTTAGTGACCACATTTGCTCTGACCTCTGAAGTGGTTTTTCTCTGAAACTGATTAATACTCTGATTATTCTCCGCTTGCAGATTAATTAAATACGCTTTTATATCATCTAAACACATTTCCGCTTTTGTTGTCACGCGCATGACAGAATTCGCGGTTCTTATTTCTTTGTATCTCTCTGAGACGGCGTGGTAAAAGGCAGATTGCTTTTCCTCCTCTGAGAGAGGTACCATGTCTCCGTAATTTTTATACTCCGTCACGACTGTATCGAAACGGTCTATGAACTCTGAAGCAGATTCATTGGTCTCAATTTTGAAGTTATATAACCGTGCTCTGACTGACGAGGCTGTGACGTTTGTCTCTGCTAATTGGAACTCTTTAATTTTAGATATAATATCTTTTGGCTCTAAAATGTTTATCACTTTCTTGTGATAGTGCTCATCTAAATGTCTAATTATAAGTTCTCTGACAAGCATTTTCCTTTTATTCGACTCTGAAAAACCGTAAGTTTCTTCTAAATCACGACTATTTTCTAAAACATCTATATAGTCAATCGTTCTCAATTCACTTGTCAGAGAGTCAAGCCAGAGGGTGAACGAACCTTTTCGCGTTAATTTATATTTTCTTTCGAACGAGGGCTTTACTCTGCTTCCATTTCCTGAATCTACTGAACGCGCGAGGTTCGTCACCGTGTTATTCAATCGATTTAAAATGTCGTCTGAATTATTAAAATTCTGAGGTTTTTTAAAACTAAAGTCGGATATTATTTTTGGACCTGATTGACGTCCCTTATCTATATTTACCGCGTTAAGTAAAGGGATATTAGAAAAATTGAAATTTTCACTAAAGCCCCCAATACCATCTCTGCATTTGAATGTCGAATGCAAGAAGGAATCACTTACATCTGAACTCTGGAGATTTCCCTTATTCTGAGGCGGGCCTTCTCGCTTCTTGCGCATCTCCTTCGACATAGTTTTGTTTGCCTCACAAACATCTTCTATGGCGTTCACCATTTTTTCGCAGATATCAACCAGAGCCTGAACATGTCTAGTGGACCTCTCAAAGTTCACTGATGCTAGCGCCAAGTTCCGCACTATTTCTTTTTGTTCTGGATTCTCTGAATTCTCTGAAAAAACAACAAAAAAATACAGCCATCTAGACATCTTATTTTTGGTTTTATTTTCTTGGAGGTTTTAAGCCTTGCGGTCATATAACTCTTTTTTGGCCACTCTGAGATTTGCTGTATTTATTCTACAATAAACATCGAACATCTATAAGTTACCAATTTCTGAGGTCGCAAGCGACCGCTCAGGAGACCCGTCGTCTGTTCGAGTCTCCCCCGGATCACCACTCGACTCATCGACTGGCCTCTCCGGGGTGCGGCTCCTGCTTTCATTGTCCATCTCACCTGCATGACCAAAAGAATTTAGAAAATACCCATGCAAGATTTAATTATTGTTGAAGGCACCCAATATTCATGACAGCACGGCCTGTCAAGAACGGGTAGCCCTCTAGCTGTCGAGCCCTACCGGCCGCAGGCCTACTCCCCGGGTCCCGCCCAGCCACTGTCACCGCACAGATAGTGACAGCTACACGAGCGAGAGTGCACCCACGGTGCAGACCCACAGACCAAGCGGTATCACGACAACTTCTTCTTAGGAGATATGTATACGACGTCTGCACTGCATGACTGTTGACTACATTTGAGAATGCAGATTTTAGCGCGATTTATTTGTGTGTGTGTTAAAGTACTGCACGGCTAGCACTTTTACACACTCGTGCAAGGGAGAGAGAAAAATAAGCGAGGAAACAATTTAGTTATGCCCATCTGAGTAATTTTATATACATACATACATATAGGTATAATATACACTATACGTCACAACAAGAAAAAACTCTGGAAAACAAAACTCTTCTAATAGCAACTGTATTTTCATGTCGCGTCAGGCTCTACTCGCGCCGCGTGTTTACTCTTTCGAGCGTCCTCCCGGAATTCGCAGGTGCAGTAGCGGCAGTCCGTCCCGATCTTTCCTCTCCCCGCCCCCTTCCCCCGCATACACTGCCACTCCTCATTCGCTTTATATAAAAACGACTCTGAATGTAGCTGTCTCTTTTTTTCTCACTCTGAAATGTTTCTCTACTTATTAATTGCTCTTTCTCTAAAGCAATCATAGGAAAAAAAAAAAAAAAAAAAAACGCTAAATGGAGGAGTCGGCCTAGCTGATCAGCCAGCCGAGAGCGAGAGAGAGAGAAAGACAAAACACGCGGACACAGAGCAATTAATACGAAAAACCCGCGAAAAAGACGAGAGAGAAAGAAAACACAAGCGAACTGTCTGTTTGACACCCTGTTTCAAACGACACTTAAAGCTTCATTGGGTGTATCTCTGAAATTACCTTACTCCGAACTAAACTCCTCTTGTGCTCGCTCCCGCTCTCCTTGCCGCTTCCCACCTTCTTCACGTCACCTGGGCTGATAACCTGTTGGACTTAAGCCTTATTGCAGGTGGTGGAAGGGTGAGGGACAGGTCGCAGACAAAAATGCCCTTCTTGTAGTAAGTGAACACGTAAAACTTTATTTAATAAGAGTTGCCACGGGCGGTATGTGTTGCCGGAAGGATGATGCTCGCTGTACAAATGCTCGGGCAGGAGTAAGTAGGCTTGAACAGCTGTGACGAGCTGTATAGTGTGTTACCCACGAGAGGCGTCGGGTGGCAGCACAAAGCACCTTTTTTTAACAAAAATATTATTTTATTATTAGTGAAATGGTCATCAAATGTTCTTGGTTAACAGGTAGATTAATGCAATACACGTGCTTAAATAGAGAACAGCTGATAAGCCTACGTGTAAGAATTAGCTTAATAATAATAATTATTACGTATCTCCTAGCAACCCTCGTACCTTTCAATTTTTACAGCATTATTCAAATGACTTAAATAATTTGAGAATAAATTTTTATTTAATTCTCAATGTTTATTTTGCAACTAATAGAACTTTCTTGAGAAAGCCAATTCTGAGAAATTCCTAAAAATATTTAAAAGATTTCTTGTCTGTTTGAGTTCTGTTATTTTTATAAGAAAAGTTTTGTGGCTAATTTAAGTAAAGAGATAACACAAATTTCGACGTCAATTTTTTTTTAATTATTACCTATGAAATTATGTGTACATGATTTTTTTTTTAACATGTACCAAATTTCTGTTTCAGGACTTATTTTATGAACACTCACTAAAAAATAAAATATTTTTTAAATAACAACTGTTAGTGGTAACAAACATGAAAATAAAACTGAAAAATCTTTGAAAAATAACTTTCAGTAACGTTTATTTAGAAGTGTAACCTTTATTTTTATAAACGAATTATAACATTAACTGACCCTTAACGCTTAAAAATTAGCTTACCGCATAATCTTAACATTCGGCAATATAATTACTATATGACTGCAACCAATAACCATAATAAAGGTAATATCAAAACGATTAAACATAATATACTGTAACTTAAGAACTTTCGTGAAACTGACTCAGATAACAACATTCCAAGCAATAAGCTTTACAAGACTTGACATCTTAACCTCATTTATTTTTAAAACGACATCATCGTATAACTAGACTAAAGTAGATTTTATCAAATTGATGTATGTTAATCATCAACAACTTTTATTATCAAAACCCAGATTTGTTACTTTTAGCTCACATTTAGAATATTTACTGGAACTTTCTATTTGGTTCTTTGGTTAAATTACGTTATTTCTTAGCAATTTGAATTACTTTTTACTAATTGGGCCATAAATATGCGTAAGAAGATTTAACGTACTATAAAAGAACAATTCTTCTTTTAAATTAAATGATGGTTAAGAAATGACAGAACTGCACAATTTTTTCGGCAAGCAGCTTGTTTTTGGTAATTGGATTTTTGATGATAGAAAAAACAGTGTGATATCACTAGATTACTTAGTAAATATGGTTGTCTTCTGCATGCACTGTAATTCTGATCATTTTATTTCAGAAATAGTTTTCTACAAAGGATTTTCCGTTATTGATTGCTGCAGTCACGATACTGTTGCTATGGATTCGACACCTTTATTGTACTAAGAGCCTGAAGCAATGTTCCATGAAACTCATACCAGATTAAGTAGTTTCCTCGATAATGTTTGTTACTACGATAGCTTTTTTTTATTTACTTCTTTATCAAAATTAAGCCCCATTCTAATTATGACTTAATAATCTTTATTCTCCGAAAGTTTATGGATAAATATAAGAAGTGTTTCATGCTTAACGTCCGAGGCCTACTACGCAAGTGCTAAAAATTACTGGTTTCCGCTAATTTCCTAAGCCTTATTTCTCCTCTGAACGAATATAACAAATAGCATTGTCGATGTTTTTTTCAATTGGCTTCCTAATAATGGGGTAAGTTTTTAAAAAAGACTTACTTCCACTAAAAAAAACACCAAAAACATGCTTTATCTCGATAAAGGCATTTTTTTTTTTTTTAAACAATATAAAAAACTATGATTGTTCTACATGAAAAACACCTTTTCGAACAGTATGCTTCCACTTAATAATTTAAGTGAAGTGATACCTAAGAGTAGATGATCAGCCGTCTAAGCGTGCGCCAAGGTTCAGTGCCACGCCACGTTTTAGTCAAGTTAAATATGAATATTAATAATTTAGAAATACTTCCTGAGAAAAGATCTTCTATTCTCTTTTAGTTTTTGATAGTGTTTAAGATGTTAAGTTTTCAGTTTTATTATTTTGTTTAGAAAAAAAAGATACTCAGAGATCATAAGCGTTTTTTTTATTTTTTATGTTTTATCATGAATAAGAATAACAGCGTGAAATTGATAAAGTATCTGGTACTTCTTTTGCTTTACTAAATAAGATTTAAGTTTGATTTTACATTTTGAATACGACTCTTGAACTAAACAAATAATTTTCGTTCACTTGCTTCGTACAAGCTTTCTGCTGTTAACAATCGATTGTATGAAAAAAACTGAAGTCGTAGACGTTTTGCACCTGTCTTGAAGTTGGCTCTTATACTATCACAAACTTCTTTTCCATGAGCAGTAGCAAAATAATGACAGTCACAATTTATTTTGAAATCCTTTTTGTAAAAAAATATGTTCCTAACATTGCTATTACTAAAATCTTGCTGTTACTTAATACTTAAATCTTGACTGGCCCTATCAATTACGTTAAAATTTGTTTCTTATTTTTTTGGGAACTGCAAATGCTGCTTTGTGATAATCATTTTTATATTTAGATTTAAATTAATTTTGATTATCATTACCTTGGTGGGACTTATTTTTAGAAATTTAACAATGACGAGGTAAATGAATGAAAATTTCCACGAAAATTATTATGCATTTAAAACTAAAAAAGGTCTTACCTTCTGACAGATCTTTTAATTTTACCCCAGAATCTTATAAAAAATAAAAGATTTCATTTTAACTATTCAAAACCATATTAAGTTAAAAAATTCAAGCATAGTTCATCATTTAATGAGTAATTAAATATCATCAAACTAACCAGATTATTTTACTCAAGTGTAGCACGGCTTGAAATTATTATTCGAATATTTTAGTAAGAGCACAGGGTGCAAAAGGCATTTTTAATGTAAAAATCGGAGCTTTCTATCTAACCTATCAAAAAAAAGATTGAAAATTTTTGTATTGAAGTATAGCATGTTTTGTATTTTTATCTTTGAAAATAAATTTTTTCTAAAAACTCACCATACAATTAGAAAGCTGACTAGAAAATATATCGAACATTCAACATTTAAAAAAAAAAGAAATAAGGCCAAGCAAATAAGCTGAAAACAGTGATTTTAGCACCCGTGCATCGGGTGTGGGACATGTCGCAGAAAACGCCTTATATAATCAAATCAACCCAGCTATTTAGCTAAAAATAAGCACCCTACACATGGACAGTTATTTTTTCAAGATGCATACAAAGTCATTGATTACATAATTAATTCAAGCTTTCGCCTAAGCGACAAAGTAATGTTGATACAAGATAAAATTATTATAGATGATGACCTGTTTGCTGACTTTCAATAAATGATAAAAGAAGAAATGCATAGCTAAAAGATTTTCGAAATTAAAACAAACAAGAGTTACATTAAAGTTTTTGCTAAAACTTGTAACTAATTTACAAAAAAATAATTTTTAACGTACAAGTAAAGTAATTTCCATCTTTCTTACAACATTTGACAAAGAAATTCCGGAATAATACGTAATAGCTTATAGTACGAACACAATAGTACACTATGATACTAGTGCATGAGGAAGATGATGGACGTATGCGTGGCAGTTCGCAGGCGAGCGCAAGCGAGTGTGCGGAAACACGCGAGAGCAATCATTTAACCTCTTGAACGTGTGGTTTATACAATTTTTGGATACATCGTGTGCGGTGAGCGAGATTATGAGCCATCTAATGCGGCTCTACAAAGATATTGACGTACACACGCACCCACACAAGTACGCAGCATAAGTTGTGAGTCGCGTGTGTAAATTCAGCTCCTTAGAGCCACAAAAAATGGCTCATAATCGAGGTCCCCGTACATGGCGTGTCGAAGAATATTTGCAATGTGTAAGCACCATGGACCCGAATATAAAACTTTGGATGTATCATTTATTTAACCTTCATGGGACTTTAGGTTGGTATCAACACTTGTAACGTATGAGTTTTAACAATAATGCTTATAATAATAATAATAACAATAATAACTATAAAAAAAATAATAATAATAATAATGATAACAGTAATAATAGGCAAGTAACCTATATGGCTTACAAGAAATTTATAACTGTTGTTTGAAATTATACATTCAATCCCTTACTGTTAGGACAAAGATTTTTTGAACAGTGGATTATAGACTCAAATGTAGAAATAGAATAAGCTGTAATTTATTTATGCAAATATCATTGAAATATCTCTGAGACGATATTTATTAGGGCTTATAAAATTACAAACAGAGTTTAGCAAATTTATATTAATGTACCATGAACAGATTGGGAGAACCGTTATACTGCTGTCCTTTTTTCTCAAGTTTTCTCGGCATACGCAACAACGTTATCACAATGCAATGGCTATAGTGAATCTATCAGAAAAATCAGACATTTTTTTAACTCTAACATGGAATTGACATTTGCCAGGGAGGACCTAGCTGGATAGGGGAGGTAAAACTGCCTTAGCTCTAACAAATCTGAAAAAATTAATGTACGCAGTGTACTGCAAAAAAAAATTATTTTTTATTTTTCCAGATGCCAATCCACTCATGGGTCCGTTATGGGCCCCAAATGGTAAATTTGGACGTCTTTAAGATATCTCTGCTATTTCTCAACTGATCCCGAAAATTTTTCTTGGAATTTCAAGGAAAAAATGATTCATTTGAACTTAAATTTCTTTTAAAATTCTTGGTGCCAAATTTTAATCTTGGGAGAAATTCGAAATTTTCAAAATGACGTCCTTCTGAGAGCTTACTTGGTACAGACTTGAAAAAAATTTATAAATTTTACTATATCATATTATATCGCTATAACTTTTTCCAAATTTTTAAAGACTTTGAAACCTAGACAAAAAAAAATGAAAACCATTTTTTTACTCTTTTTTTCGCTAACATGGCTTAATATGCCTCAAATGAGCTATAGAATAAATTGTGTCACGTACAGTATGGAACATACTACGTGGGATGGGTCGCAGCTATTAGTATTAGGAAGGAGAACAAGTTGGGGAAGAAAGAGCATAGAAAGGCTCGCAGCAGTGGCCACAGGGCTCTTGAACGTCGGGACTAGAAGGAGGATAGTTGCAATAAGTAACTCGGGACCGCAAAGCGCCTTCCCTCAAGGAATATAACAATAAAGTGATTGATTGAGTTTAACGGCCTTGTTGTTATTAAGAACCCCGAACCTACAGAATCCTACGTAACAGTTTTGGTGCTAAGTGTGGGGTAGGTTTTGTCGCGAAATAAAAAACTTTTTTTGCACGTGATATTTCAGAATTTTCGGGCAACAATCAGGAAGCACACAAAGTGCAGTGCAACTACAGGCGCAGAAAATTCAAGGCAGTCACCTGCAGCTACTATCGAGTAAGGAAGGACTAGAGTCAACATCCAGTTTCAAATCAGGAAGAAAGAGGAAAAGATAATCCGTGTAAGACTTGGAGTATATTGGCGCTCATCGTTTTGTGCCTTCTTTTAGAGTAAGTAATAATTCTTTTTATCGTCCGAAATATAAATGCTTATTGTCCCTCGGGTTTGTTTAGCTAAGGAAACGACGTACAAAAAAAAATACTTAACCTGAATACAGCTAGTTTCGCTGGTTTTAAAAGCCAGTAAAATAGAAATACATAATCGGAAATAAAATAGGAATCCTTTTTTCTCTATTATTTCTTCGTGCGTGGACTGAAATTCAATTCACTAATATAATTAAGCTCACATCACTCTATTATAAAAAAAAAGGGGGGAAAGAAATAATGATGTCCGACTACGGGGAGGAGATTGATAACGGTAGAGATGGTTTAAATGAAACTTTTTCCATGAAACACGACCCCGAATCGTATGCACTCTATGAGAAGATGGATAAGAAAAATCAAGTTTTTATGTTAAAGGTATTTAAAAATATAAAACCAAAAATTTGATTTAAGAAAAATTCTAATATAAAATTAGCAGAGCCAACGAATGAAACAGCAAAAATAAAGATGTTGGAAATTGCACCAGAAAAATCAGAATTAAAAGAAAATGCGATTAAGGAGAACATAGGGGTAGACAGGAAACGTGACCAATTAGGCGTAGAAGGGCTAGGCAAAACGAGTTGGCAGGAAAAGTATACTAAACGGCGAGAACAAGAAAATACAAACAGTGAACAACCTTTGATACCATTCTGCAATTGGCCACCTCTGCATTCAAATGACAAAAATTATAACTACTATACATCAAACAATAGGACAGATAGGCTGAGGTTTGGATACGAAGAAAATGATAATGACATGCATACAAATACAGAATACCTTTTTCCTGCATGTGACCGACCAACCGAGCTGCCGATAAATAATCAGGCAGAATCTTTTCAAAGGACACCAAGCAACATACGCGATAACCCTCAGCATCAAACCATGCAATTTTTTCCTAGTAATAGGCAACAAACAGGGGTACCGTTAGCCTTAGGCTCGTATCTTAATATATATTAGCCTACCTAAACAACGCAGTAAATGGTATACCACTGCATAATGGAGACCCCGTGCAGTTTCTCTTATTTGAGCAGATGGTTAGAATGATAAAGGGAACAATACCTGTCCAGTATGACAAATATTTCATAGAACTTTTGGGAAATAAATTGCGAGGCATAGCGGACGATCAATTCTGCACGCGATTGTCGTTATTTAATTCGATTGACAAGCTTCTGTTGGCTCTATCGCGAAGATTCAATAAAATAGGAGGAATAGAGACACTTGCAGCGGAGCTTAAGACTGTCACGCAATGGAATAACGAATTAATTATGGAATATTGCGGGCGAGTCCAGCGACTACACAATGGGATCATGATGGCACATGAGGCGAATCCATATTTGACGTGGGCCGAGAAAAACGCGTCGAAAAAGAGATCAGACGAAGAAGTTGTGAGGCAGTTTCTGTACGGATAAAAGGCACCGATAACACCGAATAACGTCGCAGGGTTCCAACCAAAAACACTAGAGGAGGCTATTGAAGCTGCCATTACTGTAGATAACGAATGAAGCCTCCGCCGCTCAATGATAGTGCAAAAAAGCAGATTGAGAGCAAATAACGCCGAGAGACGGTATGACGCCATGGTGGGCCTTATCGGTAGCGACGCACCCGTGGGGAAGTCAGATACGGACGAGTGGGACGGTTTGGCTGATGTAAAGTACTATTCGTATTGTCGAGAGCACGGCGCCCATTCCACTAGTGGATGTAAAAAATTGTGGCAAGATGCAAAAAAAGGAATAATAAAAAATCCTAACGTTGATGAAGAACCAAAAATGAAACAATAGAAGAAGAAGGATGGTATGATAAGAAGGTGGCGTATAATGATTATCGCCGTTGGTATGAAAACGGTAGGATTTTTGATCGACAACAAGGAAATAAAGGTAAAAGGCCTTACAACCAAGGGAATCGCTACCAGGGAAAAAAATATAACTACGATAATAATAATTATTATAACAATAATAATAACTGTAACAATTATGACGGAAATAGTTACAATGACAGAAAAGTAGGTCAGAATTATAATAGATATGACCACAGGAAGGACGATTATCGGGACAGGCGAAATAACCAATATTCCAATCAGGATAATCGCAGGGATAATTATAGGAGAGATAATCCTAATAGTCAAAGTGCAAGGGTAAACAGCTCGGAAACTAGGAATTTAAACTCGCAGGATGTTCGACCCGATCCCCAATCGTCGGGCATGACAAAGCAATAAATGAAGGAATTTATGAGAGAAAGTTAGGAGTGTTAAAGGAGGGTATGGATAATGACAAGCATAAGGTATCGGGGACTTATGCCACGACGCGTGAAAATTCTAAAGCTAAAGGAAAAGATGAGCAGCAGCTATCTCGCACAGTGAAAATAAATTTATCGAAAATAGGATACACACCACCCACAGTAATTCTAAAAAGCCCTTATATAAACGAAGGTGCGACATTTTATGCCGATACGGGCGCGGAAATTTCAATAATTAAAGAGAATTGTCTCGATATTGGAGTAGCGGTAAATAGTAGGGAAAAATTAAAAATAAAAGGCGTAACGCACGGAGCTCGCCAAACTTTGGGATCTATAAGATTACCCCTAGAAAACTTTATGTGTACCCTACACGTAGTCCCCCATGACTTTCCCATAGAGGTGGAAGGAATCATAGGATGGGATATTTTTAAGTTGTATAACGGTCAGATAAATGCCGAAGACAACACACTTAAGTTGAATGGAAGGAGAATTCCGCTACGAGAATCAGAAAGTTTTGAAATTGTGCCGAAAACGAGGCAAGTTATATATGCGTATATAAAAGAGTCGCACAGGAAAATTAAAGTGGGCTGGGTCCCACTAAAAAAGCTTACAGAGGGTATTTTGTTCGGTAATTTTATCGCAACAAACAATAATGGTAGGGTATATGCCGAATGTCTAAATAAAATAATTAATGTACCGGTCCCAGTGGTAGACCTCTTAGAGGGTGAGACGACGAAGAAAGCTGACTCATCGGACGTCAATGAGGATGACGTAGAAGCATTAGAAAGAGCCTTTGTACGGATGTTTAGAGAAACTGAAAACCCTGATAAGAATGGAAAACTAGGCAATGAGAAAAGAAACGACGCCAGCTGCACATGTACGAAGAAAAATATCGTGGGAAACGAGGGTTGTGACAATAATGGCCGTGACAACGAGAATACTCAAATACTTGAGAAAAACATTAAAACAGACGTCCTAAGTTGCAGGAAAGCGCGAGTAGACAAAATAATGGAGTTAGTCGACATGTCGGGGTGCAACGAAGAAGAGAAAAAACATGTGCGAGGGCTTATAGAGATTGACCTGTACGTTTTTGGACTGGACGGGGAAAAACTAAAAACGACAAATCTTTAAAAACATAAAATAAACACGACTACGGATAAACTGATAGTAACGAAGCGGTATAGATATCCGCCAGCTGTGAGAGAGCAAATAAAAGTTAAAATTAAGAAATTACTCGAACAAGGCATAAAGGAGCCTTCAGAGTCACCGTACAGCTCAAACATGTGGATTGTACCTAAAAACGCAGGATCAGATGGCGAAAAGCGCTGGCGGGTAGTAACGGATTTCAGGCAACTCAACGAGATATCAATGGGCAGTTGTCATCCACTTCCTTTCCAGAGTGATATACTGGAACATCTGGCGACAGCACGCTATATTACAGTGGTAGACATAAAGCAGGGATTTTTTCAAGTCGAAATACATGAAGACGATGCTCATAAAACAGCGTTTTCGGGACCGGATGGGCATTATCAGTACAAAAGAATGCCAATGGGTTGCACGGATTCTCTGAACACGTTTCTAAGGGCAATAACGCTTGCACTGGCAGGGCTGCAGGGCCATGAGGTAGAGGTATATTTAGACGATATAATGGTGTTCGCGTCGAATCTTAAAGAACATCGCAAACGCCTTATAAGATTCTTAGAGCGATTGTCAAGGGCGAATCTTACAATTGAGCCAAAGAAGTGCCAATTCTTAAAACGTGAAGCAAAAGTGTTAAGCCATATTGTAGGAAACGGTAAAATAGAAACGGATCCAAAGAAAATTGAGGCTGCAAGAAAATATCCAAGGCCTACAAATGCAAAGAAAATCAAACAATTTTTTGGATTTGTTGGATATTATAGGAGATTTATTAAAGAATACGCTAAAATTGCTCAACCACTGTCGAAGTTTCTGAAAAAAGGTACAGAGTTTACATGGGAAAAGCATCATGAACAAGCATTAAAAAAGCTCGTAGATGCACTTTGCAGTGAGCCTGTACTTAAAGCATCCTATCTAGAAAAACCATTTGTGGTGACAACGGATGCATCTGACTATGCCATTGGGGCAATATTGAGTCAGGAAGAAAGAGGAAAAGATAATCCGTGTAAGTATGCCTCTAGATGCCTAAAGGGCAGCGAAATTCGATACCCTACGTACGATAAAGAATTGCTCGCTATAGTATACGCAAAAGAGCAGTTTCGACCCTATCTATTTGGCAGAAGGTTTACAGTGGTTACGAACCATTAGCCTCTTAAACATTTTCACTCATCAAAGAAGCCAGATATAAGATTTAATAGGCTTAAAGCTGAATTAAGGGGCTATAAATTTGACGTTGTTTATAGACCGGGAATAGCCAATAAGGCACCGGATGCACTGTCCCGAAATCCGATTATAGAGGATGGAGAGAAAAATCCTGAACCACCAAGAC
The DNA here is from genome assembly GCF_000648655.2 of Copidosoma floridanum. The sequence continues at coordinate 823,130 of NW_019379546.1, forward strand.
GAGAGTTATATGAACTTGCTGAAGAGCAGGAGAGAGATGGTCATGGTGACATAAATGCGCCACCTGCACGAATATTCAAAATGCGGACAAGAAGAGAGAGAAACATAATAAGAAGGGATAAGAAATGGCAGATAGAAATATCCGATTCAGACGAGTCGAACCGAAAGGTAGAAAGGAAAAAGCCTCGCAAGACGAATAACTCAGATGAGCTAACGGTCAATGAACAAAGTGACGCAGACTCAGAATCAGAGTGGACGGTGGCGAGTGAAAATATAGAGAGTAAAGGAGCAGAACCACGTAAGAAACAAGGGAAAAGAGGCAGGCCGAGTAAACAGATAGTACAGATCGCAGAAGAAAATAAGGGGAAAAATATTCAAATAGGATCCTTAAACAATGGTGAAGAACAAATCCTATCACAGGGTCCGACTGAGGATAAACTAGCTTATATGTGCAAAGAAGAAAATTTGGAAAAAAGGGTGGGAATAACAAGCACACCGTATTTAGAACTAGAAATACAACCGAAGATGCAACGAAAAAATCGCAAAAGACAATTGGATACGCTGCATACGCACCCGCCAAATTTTTAAGTAACACCGCAAATAGAAACTGTGTTGAAGGAGATTATCACAGCAAACTGTGACTCACCAGTGGCCCTAAAAGGAAAATCCGAGCCGGTAAAACATTGGGGATTCCAACTAGCCGCAGCTAGCCCAGCAAATGAGAAAGGTAAAGAGGAGGAAAAAACTGTAGGTACAGAGATCATAAACATAAATGCGAATAATGATAAGTACGGGGGACACCAGCAGGCACAGGCAGGCCTGGTTACAGAGTTGATCGGAAAGAGAGGAAGAATGCTTGACCCTATAAATACTATAGAGATGACGAGTTCGGATGCAGGTATGTCAAGCAGAAATGCGAATAAAGGAGAGAAGGAGAATGACCGATGGGCCCAAGCTCACGCGCAAAGTGTGCTCCAAGAGAGTAACAAGCAGCAACAGGATATACCGAATACGGTCGAAGGGGACCGACCGACGCTGAAGGAAGGGGCACAAAGCAGACCGTCCAGTGAGAATGTAAGCAAGAAGCAAATAAATGAATCACGACGGGGTACACAGACTAAAGAAAGTCCGAAAAAAGGGACGAAAGTAAACAAAAAGATTGGAGCGTTACTTAATGACTCAATAGATAACTTCCAAGCGAAAGTTAGACTAGATGTTAAGCGACGAGACTTTAAAGGCAAGCCGAGAATTAGAATAGACGCTTGGGAATCCGGTACTATCACCGATCGACTTCTGAGCGATCCGACGGTAAGTACAGATAATGCCACAAACACATCTCAACAGCCCTCGAAAGAGAGGACGGGCTCAGGGGATAGAGAGAAATTCTTTAGCGAGAAAGATACCCCGCGTGGATTACCACAGATAAATGAAAACCCATCGGGGAATGAAAGAACAAGAGGGGTAAGGGACGATTATACCGATGAAGGTAATAAGCTTGAAAGTAAAACAGGAGGCGGAAATGTAGCCAAACGGAATTCAGAACAAAACTGCATGGAGTCAAATAAAAATTTTAAATTTATCGAAGAACTTCCGGTAGAAATACCAGGTAATTGCTTATTCGACTCTCTTATTTTTTCCTGTGACTTGCAATTGACGGCGCGAGAACTCCGGAATGTACTACAATGTTCGAAGTAGAAAAATATATGTACTGACCCGAAGGAGGTAGAAAAAATCCTGCAGTCCAATATAGAATATGGTAATGATGATTGCATTTTGTTGTTCGCACAAGAGTTCAGGAAGAATATTTGTATACATCTACAGGGCACTAAGAGGGGAAAAAAGTGTGAAATTTTCGAAAGTTTCACGATTAATGCCAATGAGGAATATGTACACTTGCATCTCCTCAACAACCACTTCAGACCACTCGTTGCCGCAACCAGGCATAGCGAGAAGGAACAAAGCCCGGTGTAAAGGGAATCGCGGGTCAGTGACGAATCAGGCGCCAATATAAATTGGAAAAGTGAAGTAAACGAATCATGTAAGGGAAAAAAGGAAGAAGTTAAAGAAATAGAGCGTAATAAAAGTGACTCCATGAATGAGGACGTTTATGAAGATGGGGGCACGCCCCCACCTGATCCACCACCACCCCCCAACTCTTCAAGTAGTTCAGACTTACTTAACAATGAGAGTGAAAAGGGGGCTGGTTTAAACAAAGCCAGACTGGAGTCAGAAAGTGAAACAGAGGAAGCAGACCTTCAACGGAAAATATTATCTAACCTCCCACAGCTAAAAAAGTACAGAGTATGCAGGACACGGTTACCACATAAAAAACCACCATGGCTACCGGGAAAAGAAACAGACATACAACCATTCCAAAGAATGCATCGGGCAAAGGATCACTCATTTCATTATCTAGATAACCTAGTATTCGCGACGGTAACAGAAAGCGTGCCTGATACGGAAACAATAGACGCCCTATATGAGCGTGGATACATAGATCCAATAGCCCTAAATAATGAAAAAAAGATGGTTGGTGACGTCATGAAAGCAAATGTTAGAAAATATGCGGTAATGCGAATGTATATTCAATCGCATTTTGAAGATACGGCGCTAAAATTGGACATCAAGAAATGCATTACGTCACTCAAGGCACTAGTAATGATAAATAAAATAAAGTCTATAGGCGTGATGCGTGACTTGGCAATACTCAACAAGAACCAATGGATCTACTTCGTGGAACAATTTGAGGAAACTTTCAAAAACCTCAAGGTCGCAGCGACCTTTTACATGAACACCTTAGTTATACCACCAATGGATCAAAGATATAAGGTTATTAAGGAGTATCACGAATCAACAATTGGGAGTCATGAAGGAATGAATAAAACCTACAATAAGATAGCAAGGGACTATTATTGGAGGAACATGAGGGCCGATGTAAGGCAATTTATACTTGGATGCAGGTCATGTCAGACTAAAAAACTAGTGCGTGTAAAAACGAAGCAAGCTATGCTCGTTACAGATACGCCCAGCAGACCGTTTGAAAAAATCTTGATTGACTATTACGGACCAATTAATAAGACTTCAACAAACGGTTATACACATATCCTGTCAATACAGGATTGGCTAACCAAGTTTATTGTATTAATACCGGTACAAAGAGCAACAGCTGAAGAAACGGTAAGAGCCTTAACGAATAAATTTTTAGCATACTTTGGAGCGCCAGAAAAATTATTATCAGACCAAGGAGCGCATTTTATGAACAAAACGATGGACGAGTTTACGCGATTATTGAAAATTGAAAAACTTGGGAGCACGGCATTTCATCCTCAGAGCAATGGGGCAATCAAACGCATGCACCACGTTCTTACAGAATACTTAAAAGCCTACATTAGCGAGACCGAAAAATGGGACGAACTATTGCCGTTGTGTATGCTCGCTTACAATACGTCGGAACACGAGAGTACAGGCTACACACCCTACGAGCTTATATTTGGTCAACAGGCAAAACTCCCGTCAAGCTTCAAGAGGCCAGAGGTGGGTCAAATATATACAGAGTTACTGCTGCAAATAACGGGGACACTCGCGCAATTCCGATCATTGGCAGCAATGACCCAAACACAGAACAAATACAGATCAAAGTACTATTGTGATAGGGCGCTGAGCACGAATTTTTTTATGGAAGGTGAGATGGTGTATGTACTAAAAGAGCCATCTAAAGGGAAATTTGATGACCAATACAAGGGCCCTTACGAAATAGTCGGCATAGATTACAGGAACCATAATGTGAAGTTACAGAGAAATGAAGAAATACGGGTCTCACATGTGGACAAAATAAAAAAAGCTTGTGTATTGAAATCTCCGTGTCCGAGAGATAAGATGATAAGAAGAGGAGAAGAAGAAAAGTGAGCGGGACCAAGAGGCAACTTGCTCCCCACCCCAATAGTTACTTACGAATAATAGCATTATAGACGAATAGGGGGTAGAAATAGATGTGAAAATAAATACCACTTCTCTCGGGAACTCTTTTTCTTTCGCGGCCCCCGGACGCGCCGCGAAGGTTCATTAAATACAGACATACGGGGGGAGACATGTAACGAAAGGAAATATATTACGTTCAAAATTAGCACAGACTGAGGAATTAAGGAGAAAAGAGAAACATGCAATATAAAAATAATAATAACAATCATAATAATGAGAAGAAATGAATAAATAACGTGTATAATAAAGTGATATTCTATTTTTATTTTCTTTGTTACTCTTTACATGAACGATGTATAAGAGGTGGGTAAAAAGAGCATGTGGCTCTATCTAACTAACGCTAAAACCATGTCAATACAATTGACACATAAGTGTGCACTTAGAACACATACACAGAACACGAAAGACACGAAAATTGAATGGCATTAGACGAACCTCAGCGAGGGAAAGTCTCACCCGAACATATGCATGAGCAAAAGTAGTAGCATGTAAATATACGTACTAATATTTAAATTGAGTTAACATTTCAGAGCGCATTGGAAAATCCACATGTAAAAGGAAATACAAAACTCTAACGACAACGGGAGAGTTACGCGTGTGGTTTTCTCTCAAAGTGCGGTATATATATATATATGTATGTGTGTGTGCATGTGTGTATTTACATATTTATATATATATGGATGCGTGTGTACGCGATGCAAAAAAAAATGACAAGTGTGGAATATGGAAGGGAAATAATAAAAAGATGAAAATACTGTTTTTGAAAAATTATATTTTTTATTTTTCCTCATTTAAACTAATGGGAGCCACAGCCCTTACAACAGCCACACGAGTAACTCACCCCCTCCTTTTTTCGCCACCGGCCACGACTCAAACCACTTCTTCGAGAAGTCCCGTTAGAACCCTCCCCCAGCTGCAGCGTTTGCTACCGCTGAAGGCAGTCGGCGACGCTGGGCTGAGAATCAGTGGTAGCAGCGATCAGCGTGGAAAAGACGAGGCATCTGCTAGCAGAATGTTGCACCTAATAGCAAAAAAAAAGAAGGAAGAGACGAATTAAATAAGGAACAAGACAAAAAAAAAAAAAAAAAAATTACCCGGATAACCGGTCGGTGATCAAGAGGATAGTTGGCGGCGCCTTGCAGGAGGACGTCCACCACTAGCACCAGGATGGTACCGTGACAGCTACAGCTGACGGCCAGAGAGTAGGAAGCCCCCCCTACTAAAATGGGGCAGTGCAGCCACAACACCTTCCCAGTAAAATGGGGGATGGGCGCCTTCTCCTCCTCCCGCACAACCACGAGGAATGAAGACCCCGAAGGGCATCGCACCTCGCAGGACCCTACCCCTCCTCGATAGGGGTAGCGCAAGGTAGGTAGTGGCAATGCGCCGGGAGGCCACCCCAGTAACAGTAAAGAAACCGGGACCCAGAAGTAGGCGTAGGGATCGACTATCAGTCGCACACCAAGCTAAATAAAAAAAAAAGAGAATTGCATTAGGAAAAATAAAGAAGCCATAAGAATAAAAAATATGACGAAGGCCAAGAGCACTTACCGAACCANTCTCCTCTCATCGTGTGCTGAGTGTATAACAATATTGTTTTTGTATGCGCTTTGCCTTACATTACAATTATATATGAAATCGCCGCGAAGCGGGCTTCTGTTTACGACTACTTTACATTAAGTGTGGTTTGACAATGTGGTTTTTTTTTGTACTTTCACTTGCGCTTATTTATCAAAAAAAAAAGAAAAAAAAAAATTTCCCTTTCATACTTACGCTTTGGCAATCTGGCACGGCGCACGTGGCTTCCTTGTGGAGAGAAGCCCCCAACAGTAACCCACACGCACCGCCATTAGCCACAACGAAGCGCGTGGATCGCGAGTCACCTAAACGCAACCGGACAAACCCAAGGAGTCGATCAAAGAATTGGCTGAAATCGGCCATGACTGTCGAAGTTAACTGCAAAAATCGTGCACGTAAGGAGACGTAGGATACACTGACTCGGCAGCGACGTTGGAAAAGCAAACGCAGATTCATACACCTATGTAAATCCCTTCCCACCTTAGGTGAGTCACTTGAAGAAAAGAGAAATAAGGAAGAAATAAGAATAACGTAGCATACAAAGTCGGGAAACGAAAGTTTATGATATAGAGCAATAAAATTTTCCCCTTTTTTCTATTCCCTCTCAAATCCACACTCGCCTCCGCTGAAAATTAACCGAAAAAGTGAATGCGTGTAACGTAGCCTAGTAAGGAATAAGACTATTATGTACCTTATGTTTATAGCATACACATAAATGGTATAACAAATATAGATGTACATAAGTGTAACATTAATATTATATGCAACGATACACCCTGAATGTAAAGACGGAGCCACACTCGCTACTTACCGTAGTAACCAGTCAAGCCCTAATACTAGATTGCATTTAATAATTATTGGGAAAATATGTGTAATGAATTGTATGGCAGGGGCATTTGTATTTACACAGAACGTTAAAACAAAATAAAAATAAAGAAATAAGAATAAAATAAGAAAGAAGGGAGAATTTTTCTCTTATTTTCGTAGTTGTTCTCTCTTTCCTTAATCAAGGGTAACCTAAGAACCTAGGAGCTTACGATAAATGGGAGTGAGAACGGGAAAAGAGGATAACTATTTCATGTTTTAGGGGTAAAATAGCGTT
>NW_019379547.1:2447-40588 GCF_000648655.2 Copidosoma floridanum
CAGAAAACGTTTACATTAAAACAGCATCTTACAACGCATGAGCGGACCCATACTGGCGAGAGACCATTTGGATGCAAATCCTGTCCACAGACTTTTGCCCAAAAGATCACTCTTATTAGGCACGAGCGAACACATACAGGCGAGAGGCCCTTCGTCTGCAAATTCTGTCAGAAAACGTTTAAATTAAAACACCATCTTACAAAGCATGAACGAACACATACGGGCAAGAAGCCCTTCGTCTGCGAATTCTGTCAGAAAACGTTTATTATAAAACAGCATCTTACAACGCATGAGCGGACCCATACGGGCGAGAGACCATTTGGATGCAAATCCTGTCCACAGACTTTTGCCCAAAAGATCACTCTTATTGGGCACGAGCGAACACATACAGGCGAGAGGCCCTTCGTCTGCAAATTCTGTCAGAAAACGTTTACATTAAAACAGCATCTTACAACGCATGAGCGGACACATACGGGCGAAAGGCCCTTCGTCTGCGAATTCTGTCCACAGACTTTTGCCCGAAAGATCACTCTTACATCGCATGAGCGGACACATACGGGCGAGAGGCCCTTCGAATGCAAATTCTGTCCACAGACTTTTGCCTACAAGTCCAATCGTACAAGGCATGAGCGGACACATACGGGCGAGAGGCCCTTTAGCTGCAAATTCTGTCCACAGACGTTTGCCTGCAAAACCAGTGTTGTAGCGCATGAGCGGACACATACAGGCGAAAGGACCTTCGTCTGCAAATTCTGTCCACAGACGTTTGCCAGCAAAACCAGTGTTGTAGCGCATGAGCGGACACATACAGGCGAAAGGACCTTCGTCTGCAAATTCTGCCAGAAAATGTTTGATTGCGAATCTTGTCTTGTAAGGCGTCAGCAAACTCAACAAGTAATTGTGAAAATTTACAGCTGTGCTATGTGTCCACAAGCTTTTACAAAAAAAACTGATCTTAAAAGGCACTTGCAGACCATCCATTTAAACGAAATGCCCCACTGCAGTACCACGTTTTCAGAAACTGTAACCCAAAGTGATGCTTCCTGTAATTCTTTAGATACTTATCAGTTTAGTCACCAATTCAGTTTTTGTCCACGAACTTTCAACTCCATCGATGATCTTCAAGTGCACACACAGGCCAATCCCATTTATCCCTATGAAATCCCTTTACGAAGGTTTAAGAAAAAAATTTATCTTCAGAATCACCTGCAGCCAATCCACTTGAATGAGATGCCCTACAGCAGTGCCACGTCTTCAGCGACTTTAGCCCGAAACGGTGCTTCCTGTGATTCTGTGGATTCCCATCAGTTGAGTCACCAATGTTTTTTTTGTCCACGAACTTTCAACTCCATCGATGATCTTCAAGTGCACTCGCGCACCCGCCACATCCACTGCTGCGACATGTGTCTACAAAAATTCGACGAATACATAAGTCTATTAAAGCACAAACATAGTGTTCACAAAAGTCGCTAATTAATTGAGTCTAGCTGTACCTCATATTCATGGAATGTGTAGTTTTCATATACTTAGTTGACGAACCATCACAATATCATAGTGGTAGAGTTGCAGTATGAATGAAAATTGATATGCAAAGTCAAGTAGTATTTGGCACTGTTAGTTCTTGGATGGGTGGCCATTGAAGTCCATTTCGTTTTTACTGTTGATTTTCCTGATCCATTAGCTGTATTTCTTCCGTCTTGATGACGTGGATGCGAGGTGTGTTGAAGTCAGCCCTGCTGATTATACGGAAACACCCGGTCAGCACTGAGGCAATACACTGATTTACTTCTATTCCATTCCATCCTTCTTTCCGTCACTTTCCTGAGTGTTGAGTGGCACAAAAGAAAGGAAGTGCGGCGTCTTAATCTACATGTATAGTTATAGTGGTTAGAATCCTTTTAAAACTATCGTGATTTTTTTATACACATTTTCAGATTAAGTTTACTACCTAAAAATTGTGCTTTGAAATAATTTAGAAACCTGTTAGTTTGAAGAGTCAATGGTCACTAGTATATATTATCTATATATTTTAATTTTTATATTGCAGTATGTGGGTAAATGTTTTATTTCTTAGTTCAGTAAGAAAATAAATATGATTACGGTATATCTTCATGTTGTCAAAATATTGTAGATAAATTGAAAAAGAGAAAAAATAAGAGAATATCAATGAATCGGATTGTATATTGGAGTAGGTGAAAGAGAGGAAGCACATCATTTGCTTTCAGCTACGCAATATAACAAGCGGATATATTTATGCGAATCATTGCGTCTGGTATGTATTACACTATCAATCTACAGACTTGCAAAGCAAAAACTATAATTTTAATGATTGGATTTTATTTTGAGATCATTCTTATAGTGCTATATCATATCCAAGCAAGTTTTCTATTAACAACTATAGTGAACTATAGCTATAAAATGCAACAAATTGTATTCTTGCATCTAAGGCACAATAACTGCTAAATGTATAATAAAGCAAAAAGTATCGATTTTTGAAATTATTTCTATTTGTTATTATTAGCCTTACTAAAACAGTTTTCTAGATATTTTGTAAATCGTTGTTATTTATACCATAATGATTAACATGTTTTCATAAGTGATGGTTACACTTTTTGCTCTGGGAAAAATATAAGACATTTATGTGAAGTAGTCGTGCCTAATTATATTGTAGGAACAATAAATAATTTAAATTTTCAACAGTTTTCTAAAGTAGATAATGTACTTAAAAATAGCTAAAATAAGCAGATTGTAAATCTTATTGCGAGTTAATAAAAAGATGTATTATTCTCATTCGCCAGTTTTTAAATACAATAGTAAGTATTAATGTGCACACTTTAGCAGTACTTCATAACTTATGATTAAGTATCCTTCTATCACAAAATATTTCAACACTTCTTCATCGTTTGTGGATACATTACCAATATCGGACCATCTATCCAAATAGTTTATCCTGATGCGCAAAGGGATATTTTGTACATTACTAAACCGATCAATTGGGTATTTTGTCGATTTCCCAGTACTCACTCACTTAATCAGACGAAATGTCCCAATAGGCTGGGTGCACGCCGACTCCCGCGCCCTCCCAAGGCTTGATACTAAAACATCGCGGTGAAAAAAATTCGAAAAATACATTAACAAAGCTGATTGCCTAGAATAAATAATTTTTTTTTGCGTTTTAATGGAATCTTTCTAAAAATTTATAATTAGTCCTCGAATCTACCGTAGTAAGGTAAATGTACCAATTGACGTAACATGCCCCAATTCACGAAACATGAGACTATACATGCTATTTTACAACTAATATCACCAAAAAATTATTTTTAAGCAATTAATAGTTAATTTTAATATTTTTAAACTGAAAAGGCTCGATTATTACATTCAATTCAAAGTAAAATAAGTTTTTCTGTAGAATGGTTTCATAATAGAGACATAATCAAACATAACCTAACTTATTTAGTTGTCCGTATTATGAAACGAACTTTTAAAATGAAATTCAATTCCATTACAACTAACTAATTGGCATGAAATGCAATTGTATCAAAAGAAAATCGTGTCATTTGAGCAACGTACTCCAAGTAACTTAAAATTAGTACCCACAAATTACTTTATGAAGGAAGTTCCATAATTGGAACATGAACTATAAAACACTGGAACAAGCCTTTTGGTGTTTTTTCATAATAGGGGCATAGGGTATCTGTGGGTATTACTGGCACTGCTCCAATTACTTACTGGCAGTCAATAGAAATAAATATATACAAAATTATTTTACAATGATGAATATGCAAAAAAATTTTTGTCGTAAAGTAGATAACTGCACAAATATTATTTAATCGCGTATCGGTACCAAACATAAATTTGAATTATTTTATCAATGATAACATAGACAGGTGTGTGATTCTCTCTCAAAAAATTAAATTTTACAGCAAAAAGCGACTTGTTTTCAATGGTATTTTTATTAATAAATATGTCAAAATCACACAAGAAACGATTTATTGAATTAAAAAAAACCTCAATTTCTCGATAAATGCAATGAAAATTAATTTTGAATGTTTTCTCTTTTTTAAATTTTGATGCCAGTTTTTGGTACAATATTTGTCGCTACTGTTAAATTACTGGCAGTAATTCTGTAAGGTACAGCAATCTAACCTAACAAAGTCAGCGAACACATACAGGCGAGAGGCCCTTCGTCTGCAAATTCTGTCAGAAAACGTTTACATTAAAACACCATCTTACAAAGCATGAACGAACACATACGGGCGAGAGACCATTTGGATGCAAATCCTGTCCACAGACTTTTGCCCAAAAGATTACTCTTATTGGGCACGAGCGAACACATACAGGCGAGAGGCCCTTCGTCTGCAAATTCTGTCAGAAAACGTTTACATTAAAACAGAATCTTACAACGCATGAGCGGACCCATACGGGCGAGAGACCATTTGGATGCAAATCCTGTCCACAGACTTTTGCCCAAAAGATCACTCTTATTGGGCACGAGCGAACACATACAGGCGAGAGGCCCTTCGTCTGCAAATTCTGTCAGAAAACGTTTACATTAAAACAGAATCTTACAACGCATGAGCGGACCCATACGGGCGAGAGACCATTTGGATGCAAATCCTGTCCACAGACTTTTGCCCAAAAGATCACTCTTATTGGGCACGAGCGAACACATACAGGCGAGAGGCCCTTCGTCTGCAAATTCTGTCAGAAAACGTTTACATTAAAACAGAATCTTACAACGCATGAGCGGACCCATACGGGCGAGAGACCATTTGGATGCAAATCCTGTCCACAGACTTTTGCCCAAAAGATCACTCTTATTGGGCACGAGCGAACACATACAGGCGAGAGGCCCTTCGTCTGCAAATTCTGTCAGAAAACGTTTACAATAAAACAGAATCTTACAACGCATGAGCGGACCCATACGGGCGAGAGACCATTTGGATGCAAATCCTGTCCACAGACTTTTGCCCAAAAGATCACTCTTATTGGGCACGAGCGAACACATACAGGCGAGAGGCCCTTCGTCTGCAAATTCTGTCAGAAAACGTTTACATTAAAACAGAATCTTACAACGCATGAGCGGACCCATACGGGCGAGAGACCATTTGGATGCAAATCCTGTCCACAGACTTTTGCCCAAAAGATCACTCTTATTGGGCACGAGCGAACACATACAGGCGAGAGGCCCTTCGTCTGCAAATTCTGTCAGAAAACGTTTACATTAAAACAGAATCTTACAACGCATGAGCGGACCCATACGGGCGAGAGACCATTTGGATGCAAATCCTGTCCACAGACTTTTGCCCAAAAGATCACTCTTATTAGGCACGAGCGAACACATACAGGCGAGAGGCCCTTCGTCTGCAAATTCTGTCAGAAAACCTTTACATTAAAACAGAATCTTACAACGCATGAGCGGACCCATACGGGCGAGAGACCATTTGGATGCAAATTCTGTCCACAGACTTTTGCCCAAAAGATCACTCTTATTGGGCACGAGCGAACACATACAGGCGAGAGGCCCTTCATCTGCAAATTCTGTCAGAAAACGTTTACATTAAAACAGAATCTTACAACGCATGAGCGGACCCATACGGGCGAGAGACCATTTGGATGCAAATTCTGTCCACAGACTTTTGCCCAAAAGATCACTCTTATTAGGCACGAGCGAACACATACAGGCGAGAGGCCCTTCGTCTGCAAATTCTGTCAGAAAACCTTTACATTAAAACAGAATCTTACAACGCATGAGCGGACCCATACGGGCGAGAGACCATTTGGATGCAAATTCTGTCCACAGACTTTTGCCCAAAAGATCACTCTTATTGGGCACGAGCGAACACATACAGGCGAGAGGCCCTTCATCTGCAAATTCTGTCAGAAAACGTTTACATTAAAACAGAATCTTACAACGCATGAGCGGACCCATACGGGCGAGAGACCATTTGGATGCAAATACTGTCCACAGACTTTTGCCCAAAAGATCACTCTTATTGGGCACGAGCGAACACATACAGGCGAGAGACCCTTTGCATGCAAATCCTGTCCAGAGTCTTTTGCCCACAAGTTCAATCTTACAAGGCACGAGCAAACGCATACGGGCGAAAGGCCCTTCGGCTGTAAATTCTGTCCACAAACATTTTCCCAAAAGTTCAATCGTACAAAGCACGAAGGGACACATACGGGCAAGATGCCCTTTGGCTGCACATTCTGTCCACAGACTTTTGCCTGCAAGTCTTATCTTGTAAGGCATCAGCAAACTCAACATGTAGTTGAGCAAAACTATCGCTGTGCTATGTGTCCACAACCTTTTACGAACAAAACTGATCTTAAGAGGCACTTGCAGACCATCCATTTGAACAAAATGCCCCGCTGCAGTGCCACGTTTTCAGCAACTATAACCCAAAGCGATGCTTCCTGTAATTCTATAGATACTTATCAGTTTAGTCATCAATGTTTATTTTGTTCACAAATTTTCGACTCTATTGGTGATCTTCAAGTGCACTCACGCACTCGCCACATCCACCGCTGCAACACGTGTCCACTCAAATTCAACAAATACATAAGCTTTCTCAAGCACAAACATAGTGTTCACAAAAATCGCTAATTAATTGAGGCTTGCTGTACCTCATTTTCATGAAATGTGTAGTTGGCATACAGTTGACGAACTGTCATCATATCATAGTCGTAGAGTTAAAAACTAATAAGCAAAGTCAAGCAGCATCTGTCAGTGTTAGTTCTTAGACGGGTGACTATACAAGTCCTACCGTTTCGTCTTTGCTGTTAATTTTAATCATTTATCAGCTATTTCTTTTTTGCTTTGATAATAATGCGGATGGGAGGTGTATAGGAATCAGTCCTGGTGTTAATACGTAGACAGCTGGCCAGGATTTAGGGAATACACTGATTTTTTTCGATCCCATCCCAACCATCGCTTTCCCAAGTTTAAAGTATCACAAAAGAAATGACATGTGGCACCAATACACCCAAACCTACACCCACCCACACACAATTATATTTATATATATTATTGGGTTTTGCCCCCCTGCACGCTTCGCGTGCCACTAATTTTCAAGATGCATTCTATATAATTAAAAAACTAGATTTCTTAAAGGAAAACAAAATATTATAAGAAATAAACTTTGACAAACAAACAATAAAATTGTTAGCGATCAAAAATTTCTTGCCACACAATGTTTTCGATGTTTTGCTTGGTTCTCCGAATCAATATATATATATAATATTTTTTACGTACGTTTTATGAGGTTAAATTTGCCGCCTAAGAATTGTGCTTTAAAATATTTTTTTTATGTTGTAATATACATGTAAATTTTTTTTAGCTCTGTGTTACAATAAATATGATTACTATGTATGGTTAAGTCGTCATAATATCGATAAATAAGCAAAGAGAGAAAGTATGAGTACAACGATAAATTGGATCATCAAAGGGAGAAAGTATCATTTGATTTTCTGCTACAAAAAAAACTAGCGAATGAATTGATGAGAAACAGTACGTACATCATGTAAAACACTATTAATCTACTGATTGAGAAAGCGAAAACAGTAATTTTAAGAATTTTATATTATTTTGATATCATTTTTATAGTGTAATATCATTTTTAAACAAGTTTCATATTCAAATATAAATTTTTGAAACCCAAGGCACGACTGTCAAATTTTTAATAGAAAAAATGATAACGATGTTTGTAAGGATTTTAAAAGTTATTTTATTTCATCAATATTAGCTTAATGACAATAGGTTTCTCGATACTGTTGTAAATTATTGTCTGTTAGACTAGAATAATTACATTAAAATGTGTAAATATTTATCACAAAAGCGTACAGTAACAAGTTTTACAATTTTCCTCAACCACGCTTAACCTAAAACATTAGCTGTAGAAAAAGAACTGATTTTTTTCAGATGCTAGAATTCTTTTTTCAATTTTCAGAGCATAAAACAAGTTTAAAAAAAGTTAAATTGAGTAAGTAATAAAAATTTGTATTTTTCGAGACTTACGTCTTTTAAATGAAAACAATTTAACAAGCGATCTTTAAGGTGGCTCATCACTCTGAGAGAAAAATGTAGTACAGTCTACGTAAATGTTCGGTTGATTCTACCATACATAACTGTAGTAAAAGGATCGAAGTTACGTTGGCTAACCCTGTGTAGTAGTTTCTACTACATATGTAGTGTAAAGAAATTAGCGGTCAGTTGAAAACTATTTAACAGTAAATAGTAGGAATGTTATAACAAGAAATAAAAGATACAAATTCGCTCTTTCGTTTGAACCAAAATGTAAACAAAGTTTCTTTGCATTTTTATACGGAAGAAAGCGAAAATATGTTGAAAAAATTCATAACCTTAAAAGTGCCCGTCTTTTGTGCCAAACATTGATCACGCATTTAATTTCGCATTCAATTCCGCATTAAATCAGGCAAATTTGAAAAAGGAAGCTATTGAGCTGTGTTCGAAAAAAATTGATGCAGTTTTTATTTAACAATTAACAACTGAAGAATTTTTTCGTGTGGTTATCGACAACACTCATGCAGTAACGTCTCCTCGTCTTGTATATATATACATACACACACCCGCGCGTGCGCACAAACACACACATGCACACACACATACACACATTTATGTTTCTGTTTTCCGAGCGCACGGCATTACGTGCTTCTTACTACATCGTTTAGTTGAATCTACTACACACCGTTAGTCAACCACCTCAAAAGTCATGTAGTAGCTGTTATCAAATAATGATAGCTACTCAGTATGACTTCTTTTTTCTGCTAGTGCATGCTTGTATACTATCCGTTTGTGTGACATTAGACTATAATACCTGAAAAAATTTAGTAGCGGGCTCAATATGTACACCTGTAGGTACGAATCCGCTTGTTAACGTGCCCCTAGTTTCAGATTTTCAACACGTCATATGTTTTTTCGCTCGGCAACCTTCGACTTTCACGATTTCATTAAAAAAACGATTATTCAAACAACTTACTCCTAGTTTTTGTAGCATATGGCTCGATTTTAAGCCAAAAAAAGCTAAAAATTAAGGTCAAATAATAAAAATGCCTTATAAGACCAATGCTGAAATTTCGAATTTTGAATGTATTTTTTTTTTTTTACTTTGGTGGGCAATATGCTCTGAAATTGAAACTGTAGATCCATTTAGTGACACTTTACTATAAATATCAATTTGGATAGAATGGTTCGATTTTGAAAAAGGTGATGAGCCACCTTAAGGGACAATTTGAATTATCAATCAAATAATCGTTTTTTATGCAATTTTGGAGCTGGTAAAATATCTCTTTGATAACATTTCTATTATTTAAAAATGTCAGGTTGATATAAAAATGAAGCTATAAATAAAATTTCAGCCCAATTGGATGTAAAGCTTTGAAGTTAATCAATTTACATGTCTTCATAAGTGAGGGTTATACTTTTTTCTCTGGAAAAAATGTATGGCACTTTTGTGAAGAAGAACCCACAAACTCTGCGTAGATAAGTATTATAGTACTAAACAATTGTGAGATGTAATTATGTTGTATTTACGGCCGTTACCTACGTATTATTATCATGTGTGTTATGTTGACATAGCGGCAATCCATGATTTTATTTTTTCCTATCTTGTAGGAAACATGAAAACACCAAACAAAATTTATTACCATATACCGGCATTATGCACACTTTAATTACTGATAAATTTAGTCAAATCACTCTCCATAATCTTTTTTTTTTTATTACAAAGTATTCATGTAAGTCTCCATTCAGTCTGGCGATCTCAGCGAGGGATAATTTCTTTTACTTGGTAGCACCATCTGAAATATACGTATAGCAATTTGAGCATTTAACATGCTTGTTCATTTATTACTTCTTTCACCAGTACCCTCCAAATGTTTAATAAATTTGTATCAAAAGTTCATTATTGAGGAGGTTTGAGAGTAATAATAAAATGCAGAGATCACAATGGCATTGAGTTTTCTTGATAGTATAAAATACGTAAAACTTAAGTAATAGCCCCACTTTCTGGCCTAGGTACGTAATATACTATTACGTAAGCATCACATTTACAACTATTAGCCCCCAGTAGTTGATTTCAATAAATTTTAACTCATAAAATACAAAAGCTATATTTAAAAATGGTTGGAATAAGTATTTATTCTAAAATTGTTCAAAAAGTCACTTCACAATTGTATAAGCACTTTGCAAGTTTGTGCCTTACTATAAAGACAAGTTCTGATGAAGGTCATTTTCAAAAGAATCAAACAAATGAAAATCATGTGATTGACATAGGCTCTTGTGTGACTTAACCTCTTTGTTTCACTTGCATGGACAAACATTTTTGAAAAAAGTAAAGATATAAAAAAGAATCTACCTACCAATTAATTACTGCTTAGTTATTTAGTAAGAAAAGTTTTGAAGCATATTACAGTTCATTTTAAACAATGCTTACTTGTACGTGCGTGGCTGCTGCATGCCTGCATACAGTACTGGATTACTGGAGTCGCTATGTATTGTTTTCTATCTCACTTGCTCTTCATTTCCCTAGAGTCCCTAGATCAACAAACGCATGAGCGTTCACAATGAACGACAGAACGATTGCGTGTAGATTTCATGTAAAATAAGCTACAAATAACTTTTTTTGGGTCGTGAACTTCCCGCCGGGTATCAAGAAAAATCGTATACGCCACTCGGCAGGAAAATAGCATATCACCGTCCGCGTATTTGGCAATTTAAACGGGGACGGGAATGTTATACTTTGCTGCCTCGTGGCGTAATATACTGTTTTATCAAATTTTCATTGTCAATTTTGTAACCGATAGAACTCCTTTAAATGAAGTGTCTCTAGCAGTACTACCACTAGAACTATAAAAATAAAATTTTTTTTCATGCATCAGCAAACGTCAAACTGTTAATTGGATTAAATTTCAAAGCGTAATTTAAACATGTATACGTGCGTCATAACAAACATTCAAAAACTCATCAAAAAAAGGCACGTCATAACGGATGAAAAAATAAGTGTGTATAAAAAGAAATGAACAAGTCAAGAGATTTGAGAGTAGAAAAGAAAGAAATGATACATTTGGGCAGTCGGGGCTAATCCTATTTTCATTAGATCCGTTAATGGTTAATGGGTGGCAAAGTGGTCAGCGACCGGAACAAGGGCTAAGTCCGTCTTAAATCTCGGCGGAGACGAGAGGAGGAAGGAGCGGGAGAACCCCCTTGCTATGGCACACCGGTCTTTACGCTATTTTGCCCACCAAGAACTCTCCGGCAACAGCACGCGCCTTGTAATCCGCAAAGGATATAACCATCGAACGCTCTGCTTTGGGATGTTTCTCTTCGTTCCTACGTTCTCGGTTCGTCTCCGCATTGTTGGTTGCATGAATGATTGAAAGGGTGGGAAGTTGAAAATCAGATGGTTACGGAGTACTCGTATGGCTTTCGTCTTTTGATCGAGTTGGTGAAATGTTCTTATGGAAAGGAACGAAAGCTTATTGATCGATAAGCAACTTGTCAGCCCTTGGACATTGAAATCTCTAATCATTTTTATATTCTAGGGCATAGCATTTTATTACAACTGAACATTCTTAAGGCATTTATAACACAAACAGTAACAAGAATTCTAGATGAAAAAAGAATTATAAAAGTTGTGCGTAGTTTTACTTGTGATTTCACCCACCCAACACAAGACCATCATAGCTGGAAAGAATCCTGATGAGATGTGTCACGAAGGTCTACCTCAATTTTTTTACAAACTTTAGTTGTGAAGTAGCGTATTTTTTGAAAAATGGATGTAATATCCAGATGAATAGATACCTTACTAAAGAGATCTATCATGATGAAGTCGCAAAAAACGTATACCGATCCATTTCATCGATTACATTTTTAACACCAGTCGAAACTCACTATACATGTTAAAATTTACCAGTAGTCCCACCAGATGTTGTATTTAAATATCAAGATGACTAACTTTGAAGTCATTAGATCTTGGTATCATGACTGAAAGCAACGAAAGGAATGATCTCACGTTGGGTTCAACATCAGATTCTAAGTACGAGAGACAGCTAAGATTTTCTCTTCACATCTCTTCTCGGAGACGAGTTATATATAAGAATTTATACTTTTTTCCTCCAATCTTACCAAATAGCTTGTCTTAATTTTCTTTTTCATTTGTGAAATTTTCTATACAGTAGAACATAGACTTGAAAAAATATTGAGCAGACATATACTGCAACATGATTACTGATTTTTAATTGATAATTAATTCTAAAGCTATATTATCGTAACATTATGTACTCGTACCATGTAAGATTACCACTTCCTTAGGGTGTGCATAGGGGATGGAATAAAAAGTTGGGGTTCTGCTCCGATCGTATATAATTTGAGGGTTTTCTTCTCTATCACGTTCATGTGCACAAATGTATCGAGCCTATAGCATCCTAAAGCGTCGCAAAGTTAGGCTACGCGATTCTGATCCCAGCTGAGAATCATAGCCTCGAGGGCACAACAAACTTCCTCCTCCACTTAATCGTCGGCCTCCACCGAACCGAACTACATTGTAATAATAATAATAAACCCCGGTTTCCTCTCTCCTCTTCTTGCTTTGTTTTGCCGCTAGCTAGCTGCTACTACTTGCCTAAACAAATAGGAGAACAACTGTGGGATTAGCAAAGATTATACAAATAGATTCAGCCAATGCAATAACATTGATGATTAGATATTTTTCAAAGTGTAACATTACTCGTACGTTTTTCCGTGAATCTTAAACAACAAAATCGCCCACGTTATCAAAGTTCAATTTTACTTTTGAAACAGCAATTGAGCACATACATACCGAGTATACTCTTAAACTATGAACAGTAGATTCAATATTTTTTTTGTTCCATGACTTGAGCATAACAAAGATTCATTTCATAAAACAACAGTTGGGCTAACTGTTATGAGAATCAGACCTTAGACTTGCTACGTAAGGCGCCTTCTTCCTCCTCTCCTTCCTTTATCGCCTTCCCCCCTATCTTTCTCTCTCTCGGTCTATATGAAATAATTATTGCGTGGGGATTTGGCTCGTCGGCTATTGTGGCGAGGATGCAAACAAGAGAAGGACACGGGCAAAGAAGAACGCGAGTAAGCAACAAGAGATGAGAGAATGGCCGAGGCAATTTCCGCGTGGTTATAAATTATAAAATAATCCTACGGTTAATTCCCAGCCTATGCTTTGCCGCTCTCCCTCTCGATCCGGATGTTTAATTGAAGTAATAAACATCGATTTATTACGATTGCTCTGCTTCTAATGCGCATTATGTTCAATGCAAAGTCCGTTCGTCTTCTTATTTTATAGTTGGGGCTGATTTATCGCTGCCTTTGTGGTGCCTTGAGTACTTTCGATCGTATACTTTGGAGAATATCATTGTTATCCTGCATATCCATGTGAAAGAATATGTTTTTCGAGTGATGATGTTATGTAAAAAAACCATTGACTCTACAATATCTGGAATAAAAATGTGTTGATCGTGTGAAATATGTCTTGGAAGATTGTAAAAAGACCAAGGAATGATTCGGATGCAGAGAGGATTTTTTTGGCTTTCATAAAAAAAAGTAAACGTAGGGTGACGAATGCGATGTTTGGATTATGAAGGAAAAGACTAGGTGGGCTTTTTATGCCAACCACTGGATTCGTCATTCTATCATTGGAAACAAGAAAACCGCATTACATCGTTGAATACTTATACTGTATTGTATGTACCCATACATATGTTAATCTTAATGCTTTTTTATGAGATTTGTCTGAAAGTCATCGATTCTGAGTCAGAATTTCTTGTACTACTGTGAAAAAAATGAAACAAAAATTTATTTACTTATTCGTTTTTTGACTATTGATCGACATAGAAATATTTTCAAAACAGTTTATCTCCTTTTCAACTCCACTTACAACTCGTCTATACATAATATAAAAAGAGCAACAAATATGCTCGCACAGGATTAAATCATCGAGACTAATTGACCACGACTTTCATTTCCATTACCTCTACTCTGCTCCATAAACTTTGCACATACCACGGTTCGCCGTCATACAGATTATAGTCTCATTTGATATTCTAATCTCAATAAAGAACCAACGTGCTCCTCTTTTATTCTGGTTCGGATGAAATTTTCAGCCTCCCCCTCCTGCGAAGAAATAATTCCGTTGTGATTCATGATGCGTGACGGTATTGCCGGGTATAATCGTGACCTTAAATCAGAAGCACGTGCCTCATGAGCCGCGACGCTCTTGGGCAGCTTGCAGCTAATTGAAATTCGAAAGGAATGTGTCAAGATGCTTCCAACCTCCAGTAATGCGAAAAGGAAATACACTACCATTAGAGATTATAAATCTTCCTGTTATATTTTTAATACGCTTGTACCGGTTGAGAGGAACACTTTTAATTACATTGAAATGGCATATTCTTACTCAAAGCTAAGAGGTGCAACTTCTAACACTAACGAATACACCCATTTCTAATCCGAATGAGGTATCCACAGCTCATTATTTTCCGCAATCTTCCGAGGTCTCCCGAGTACTTCCGGTTCCATCAAATATATATAACGACCAAGGCGTAGGTAATGAGAAAAAAAACTTTTGTACTCTCAACACGTTAATCCCTGCTCGGGATCCAAGACATGAAATAAGAAGCACAGGGCAACAACTCACCTGGCCAGCCGCTGTTGTATTAATCCCTGAAAATTTAATGCCCCCCCGCCCCCTTCCCCTTGACTAATTTCAATATTCTCTTTCCTGCGTGTCTTTTGTGCTAGAGCACTGGCATAATTGATTTCCACTCAGTACCGCAGTACACGCGGTTCTCTGTTTCCGCGACAAAGTCGTTTTCCTCGCGCGGCGGGGGAATATTTCTCTCTCCCCCCCCCCCGAAGCTTGACGAGATAAATCTTTCGGCAGTGGCGCCTCAGCTCGTTGAGAATTTCTCTAATTAAATTATGCAAAATAAACGGGCTTTCTCCGTGTATGCCGGTACGCGGGGAGTGCGCTTTCGCCTCCGCGCGAGGAGTGTAAATCATTTTTAGAAGCGCGCGCGCGCCTCCTCTTCTTCGTTTTTTTCTTCCAGCTGTTGTGGTCGCGATGTTCGATGAGGTTGCAATTGTACTCGCGCAGTTTGATGAGGGAGCGAGACTTTTGTTTTACCCGTAGCCTCGTCGAAATGTTGTGCTTCATAAAGTTTGGTGAGTTATGCGGTGGGATTGCTCATCGTGATTGTAATGTATGGGTCTCCAGTAATGGAAAGAACCTACAGAGCAGAGAACCCGCGGGTTACATTCAACTTATTTTTGTACGCTCATTATTTATTACCATATTTTTTCCAAGCGATGTATATGTCTGGGATACAAATTTTAAAGTGCGAGAGAAACATTTCCACAGAACTCAGAAATCTACGTACCTTCAAATTAGTATGATGCAAGAAACGCCAAGACTTTTAATAATACATCATTTAACTACTGCGTGTACCAAGAGGCTGTGCACTCTTGAAGACTCGATGAAGGGTCCGAAGTATTTTCTAGACTTTTAAAGTCTTTGAAAGACTTTGAACGACTTTTTTAGTCTTTATTAACGACTTTAAGCCATACGCATTTTTAAAGTCTAGATAACTTTTAGTAACATAATTTTTAGTGACTTTAAGACTGCACACTAAAAAGTTTAATAATTGTTTGTTCCCATAGTGCTGACAAAATAGTCCGTAGCGGAAAATGTTAACATAATCAATTCCAAGGGATGTTAATAAATTCACGAGGCACCAGTATTGTGAGACAGCACGTATGGACTTACATGCAAAAACGAATAGGCCTTTGTATGAGTTAAGCTACTTTTTTTCCTCCATTAAAGCACAAAAAAAAACCAACAAACGCCCACGCCCATGTGAAATCACTCACGCGCACGTTCCCGATAACCATCACTGGTACAAATAGCTCATCCAAACTCATGAAAAACACCGTGAATTTCCTAGACCATCCATCCTCGGTGGCATCATCCGTGATAATTAGTCCTCCAATTGAACGCAATTCCGCCGATTCGATTAAAATATTCATCGATCGCGCGCGCCAATTTTCCCTCTAGAAGCGCACAACGCGCGCGTGTATCATCGACTCCCGGAAAATTTGCATGGGAATTAAATTGGAAACGATGCCGAGAGCCCCGATAAAAAGTGGCTTAATGAAACTCGTCAAGTGCCCCCCGCTCCGTCCGAGCCTCATACGGCCCGCGCACGCCAACGAGCCGCGTTGGACCAACAAACTCGAAAATCGCAGCCCGACACGCGATAATTTCCCCAAATCCAGAGACGGAAAGCAAGAGTCGCGCTGATGTCCCATCGGCGGGTAATAAAGTTCAATTAGGCTCGCTTGGATGAAAGACAGACGGAAAAGGAAGGTAGGAGGGACGATAATCTAAACGATCGGCAAAGTGGCTGCTATATTACGACTGAAGGGCGGAGGAGGTCGCGAAATTGGCAATAACGGGGTGTATATATACACGCTCGGCTGCAGCCGCCAACTTCCTACTCTGGTTAACATTCAAATTGAATATTCGCGGGGCCGATGAAGAGTTAAGCGCCTCCGTCTGTCTGCCTATGTGTGTACCCATACAACCATTGTTGAACGCACGCCAGCTCATAACTTGGCAGGTATACACATAGACTCGGCCGCCAGAAGACTGGATAAGAATATAGTATCGGTGTAGGGAGCGTATCCTCGCGATGAATTTCAAGTTTCGTAATGAGAAATTTCGTTCGTATGAGGTCCCTATACGGTCCGCAAACTCAGCATAGACGGCGTACTAGTGTTTAAGCGAAAAATGGACTATCCGTCATCTCCTGACGTCAGCGTGACAGATGTGTAGTCACATAAGTAAGTCCACATTACCGTATATTGTCGTCACTTATAGGAATAGTGAGCTATATGCTGAGTTTGCTGATTGTAGGGACCTCATTCATAGATCGATTAACACACAGCGTTTGCGCGTAGTTGGCCAACGAATCCGTCCCGTCGACAAGTCGAGGGCAATGACAAAGCCGACGAAAAAAAGGGCTCGCTTCAGCTTATGGACTGTTTGCTTGGGAGTTTGAGAGTCAGCCGTGGGGGCTGAGCGCGAGAATAAGTTGGAATCTTCGTCGACACGGCTCGTTTAGTCCTCCCGTCTCGGATTCGAGCAACTCTAGCAGGGAGGGGGTGAAAAAAAAAGAAACTAAAAGGAGGGGGGAGCCGAGCTACTCCAGGGCGTTGGGGGAGAAAAAACATGGGGGCGAGGGTGCGCCCTCGGTTTTTTTTCTTTCCCCGTGCCGGCAAGCCACCAGCGACGAACGAATTAGCCCTCGGTCTGATTTGGACTGCCACGAGTGAGTTCTCTCCTTCCGCCGGAGTTATCGTGTTACTCCCCCAACCCCGCACACGGTTCTTTATTTTGCCCGAGAAAGAGGAGGGCCACTTTCACAACAGTGGAACTCGAGAGCGGGACAACCACCCGCTGCTGTAAAATAACCGGGTTTTACACCGACTTACTTCACCTGGATTCTGGCGTGTCAGTCGAGAGGAACTTTGAAATGAATCCGTGAAATCCCTCCAATCACTGGAACGTGCGAGTCTTTATAAACGCAAACACAATCGAAACGAAAATTAAATTCGCAAGGATGAGTCTCTGGTTGCTCAAAGGTATATATGTGACTACGGAAATCAAGTGCGCACCTACGTAAAAGTAAGTACCCCATCCTCGTGTTCCCAAGTCCCGTCGGACCCGCTTGTCCCTCCAGAACGGCTCCTGGCGTAGTTTTCGTCACACCACTTCCTCGGAGACTCGAAATGGCTAATTCAGGCTCCCCAGAGAAAGAGAGACTCGAAGAAAGTGCGTACCCCCCGTATCCCTTGCTCTTCCGTCTTAATATAATTCTAGTCGAAGTAACTATGCGAGCGCCGCCGTTGGATTTAATCACGGAACCAGCGAAGCGCGCGATATTCCGAGGGTGCACCTAGCGTATATGTATAGCACGTAAGCGCGCGAGCTGAAGGAGATCCAGACCGGTCGACGACGATGAGAAGGACTCTTATTGCCAAATTAACCTGACCTCGCTCTTCTCTGCGAGAGTCGGAGTAACGTTCGCTCTCTCTCTCTCTCTCTCTCTCTCTCTCTCTCTTCGAGCAGTGTGAATTTGGTAATTTCCATCCACGGGTTTGGTACGGCTGACCGGATCCTCGGGTTGATTAAAAGCCGGAATGATCTTTGGATTGCTGCTGATTAAACTGTTGCGAGCTGGTATTGTAAACGTACGCAGCAAAGTTTGTAATTGGAATGTGGATGGTTGAATTTGGATGGTTTACTTTGTAGAGTGATTGGTGATGAACGTGTTTTGTTCATTTGTTGATAATTGATGATGATTAACGTTTATTGTCGTTTTATGCTTACAGCTGAACTGCAGATGGATGTTCTAAGGGAGAGGCAGGTGAAAGACAGTCTGGAGAGGCAGCTACAAGACGAAAGGAAGATGAGTGGTGAGTGACACATTTTTAATATTTAGGTTACACGATGTCAGTAAACTTATTACACGAATTTCACGACAAAACATGTTATAAAATTCATTTAGACTGAAAACCAAAGAAATGACAAATTTTCTTTTACAAAAAGCAGGATTTATGACATAAAAGCATACTTACATGTTTAATTTATATGATTGGTTCGGGTTACTGTTAGATCATGTAACTCTAGATCCTGGACGACTCTACGAGCTTGAAGATTTATTTGTTCAAACCCATACGCTTTTCTCCAAACTAATATAACCATAGTATATGTATTTCTACTTTATCAAGTATTTTATCATACCACAGATCCTTATTCGTTTGTACATGCCATGTGTTCTGGATCAATCGAGCTTATATTTTAAAGTAAAGTATGTGAAAGTTTGTCTGTCACGTACGTGTAGTAAAATAAGAAAAATGTGTTTGAATGTAAATGACGAGCGTTGTCACGTTAAAAAAATTTTAATTTTGGTTAAAAAAGACGTTCAGTTTTACCACCAACGACAATGACTTAGAGTCACATTTTGTTTGGCAACAATAATTATTCTTCAAATTCGATAATTTTCCAAAGATGTTTCTTTTATTGCGCCAAGCTGATTTTGTCAGCTACACCATGGCTTTTCGCCATACATTTACATACATATAAGGATTGGTCCTGTAAAGTGGGATGGACGGCATACTGAGAATAGATTGACTTTGATCGTCTGTAATTATTTATGGATCTTATACCAGTTCAATAAAACACAATAATTTCAAGAGAAACACGTCAATAAAACACAAGTAGGCTCGATTGCTTTGGCTGACATTATTTCTTGCCAACTACATTGGTTCACCATAATTTTTTACACTTGTTATCCAATAAGGGTTATGAAATACATAAATGTAACTATTGGTTATTGAAGAAATCCAACTTAAAAAAGGCCACGGCTATACTTGGATTTCTGGTCACGGCAGATACTCTGTGCACCGCTTTTGACTCTCTCTCTCTCTCTCTCTCGCTCTATATGCAACTATCGAACGGCTTTCGAAGCAAACAAAGACAGACGAGCGTGAAGCAGAGCGATACAAAGCGAAGGAAAAGGGAGGATGGGGGGAAGGTAAGGGAGGCCAAAGGGGTTAACTTGGTAATAAATCAAGAAGCCGTAGAGAGACACATCGCGCTATAAAGTTCCTCTCCTGTTATTCTAGCCTCGCAACTTCCCACTACACATCCTCTCCGTGGACGAGCCGTAATACACGTATAGAGTGTCCTCCATCTCGCGGACGGGATGGCCAAGGGTTGTATATTAGCGTAAAGTCATCCCCGAGCACATCTCCTCACCTTGGGTATATACCCTTCTCTCTCTCTCTCTCTCTCTCTCTCTCTCTCTCTCTCTCGCTGTGCTGAGTTGGTCTTACTCACGATAAGGTCCTTCGCGCGAGGCGCACCGTGTAATGACAGAGGAAGAAGGCACACACATATAAAGAGCCCAAAGGCCCCGTGATCGCTCAGCCAAGTTTGTATCGGATGTCAGTCCGTAATAGAATAGTCCTCTAGCTTCCTCTACACGTATATTATGACAGGACCAGCGCGCTTATACTCGTCGCATCCTTGTGTCGGTACACACGCTACGAGGCAGCCCTTGGCTGCTTGACTCGGGTATACGCTTGGTCTTGGCTCTCACTTCGCCAATCACTGCCAAGCTGCGAATATCGAACGGTAAAATTCTGCATACCATGTCGTTATTGATACTCGTGGAAAAAAAGTAAGCTTTTTCCATAATCTAATCTTTCCGATGTGCCTCGGTTGCAATCATTTCTTACGATGCAGCGCCCTGATTTGACCGAGCCCGCAGCAGCTGTTCGTTATATCTCCCCGTAACATCGATCCTGCTCTCCCCTCTCTCCTGCACCACCACCACTTGCCTCTTTTTTTTTTACATGGGATATAACTCGGTACTTTTTATGCGCAACTCGGTGCATCTGGTCCGCGCAATGCATTTTCAAGATAAAGCCCGCAAGTGCGCACTTCGGATTCAATACGCGGCGCGGGCTCCTCGTCTCTGGCCGAGGTAAAGTATGCATCGGGCGTAGTACGCGCCAAGAAAGTTTGCCCGGCGCGCAGCTACAGGTACGTACACACGTGTGTGCGTCGGCCTGACTTTATTTATATTTATGAGATATGTGTGTCGGTTCTCGGGGCTCCCGAGCATAATAACGCCCCCCTCTTACCTTCTTCTCTTTTTTAGCGCGCGGCGCGTGTACTATAAAATTTGACGAGGACTCGAATATTCGTGCGTGAAAAATTAATTATCCCCGAAATTGGTGGATAAAATTTTATCATCGACGGCAGCTTGAGGCGCATTTTGAGTTGATGGCTTTAAACGCGCCCGAATATGGGGTACGTGGAGGCTGGTGGAAATTTTAACAAAGAATTTAAATTGAGATGTATTTTCGATTCAACTCAAGAAGGTTTTCATTGAAGTAAACTTTGAGAAGGACACTGTGGCCTCCTTGTCTTACTTAAGTCTTTGACTGTTATAGACAATTGCTAGGCGTTTCTTGTTCCAAGGAAATATGAAGGTATTCTCAAACAAACCTTAAATTGTATTTATTTCCAACCGTTTCAAATTCATATCTTATTTGAAGTAAGTCCAATTAAAATGTTCATACTAAGATAATCTCATAATTCGTAGAGCAAGTGTTGATTATACATCGTACTTATTATCTCATAGGTTCTGAACGTGGCTATAAAAATACGAGGATCGTCACCCGTGGTTGTAATCAACACGGCTGTAAGTTTTCATCAAAAGTTGTTCAATTTAATTTTACGGATGTTCATCAAAAAGTACAAAATAACAACTGCGTCCTTCGATTTTTCTAGTTTGCAATAAAAATTTTATGCATAACTTTGCCAATAAGATCCCCAAAAAACTGGGAAACGCAAGAACAAAAAAAGTGAAGAAGATCCTCGCGCGATGCGCAGCATTGGCGCCTTCCCTCACGTGCAATGGCTTGCCTATAGCTCCGTATACGTATGTCTGTCGCGCCACGAGGGAGAGCTATCGATGACACCGCGTTTCCTTTATCTCCCCCCCCCCCCTTTATTCCCAAATCCAGCCAACGTTAGTCCTCGCGACACGCGACTTCATTTTTCACGAGCTTTCGCGGAAACGCTCCACCCCCTCGAGCCTTCGGGATTCAATAAGGACTATGGATGCGCGGTCTGACGTCCGGACAATGGCTCGGGAAAGGGATGAATACGTGCGTGGGCACTTGTTAAGAAAAAAAGCAGTAATCTACCGCCAAACGCTGGAGCTTACGCGGTTTCTTCCAAACTTTGGAGCCATCGCTCTTTCCCTGCGACGCGAGTTCCCCCGTGTGAGCTTTATTGTCCGCGACGGAGGGAAGAGCTTTTCCAAAGAGTAGGGGACACCGATAATCGTTGGAATAAAGCTTTTTTCCCCATACAGGAGGTGACTGACAATATTTGTAGAGTATTTGAAGTCTGACGGTGGAGAAATTCATGGTCCACGATAGTCCACGGAACTACATACATCGCGAGGAGGTGATGTGATATAATGTTGGTGTCCAGCAATGAGGAAGGAAAGGAAACGGAAAGGTACGGCGGTGAGTGCTGTGGGCCGCGGGGGGGAGTAACACGAGACTGAAACAACAGCCGGTCCATTAGTCAAGCAGGTCCCGTGTGTCAATACATGAATGCGACGACGACAGCGATTCCTTTTTTCCCTGCTCGTCGATGTCATCGCTGACCGCGATATGTTTTCCCCGGCGCAAATATACCTTACCTTATGAACCTCTATTTGCTGTGTAGGTTTGTGTGAGTGCACGCGTATACCTACTCTCGTATTGTATGACAGTTCGATGTGAAGACACATTTCCTCTCATTTTTTTTTTTTTTTTTTTTTCTATTCTGACATCTAAATGTCTTTGCCACTGGGGATCTTTTGTTTGTTTCCGAAAAAGGAGTGCTACTCGCGTGAATGATAGGTGTGCGTTGGGTACGGCAGTTTTTACGAGGTATGGAGTTATATTTCATTCTACGTATCATCTGTAATTTCCAAAATCCATATCTGTATACATATTTTATCAAATAAAAGTATTGGCATTTCTACTGAGTGACTGAAATTTTAAACAGTAGATTATTAGCAATCTCCTTAAATTTATTTCATGCTTTTGGAAATTATGGTATCTTATTCTTTGAGAAAAAGTAGTGCTTTCTCACTTTCGTTTTAACTAAATTTTGTTACAGTTGCTCGAATTAATACTTTTTTTTTTTTTTTTTTTTTTTACATATTAAGAAACTGTAAAACAGTAAATTGATGTATGTATTGAGTGGCAATAATTTGTTTCAAAGGCGATATATTTTTCAATGAAAATTAATACCTTTTAGAATAAAAAAAATAAAAAAAACCATCTCTTTTTTCTGAGGAGACAATTTTCAGCATCTTAATACATTTGAGTTACGATCATGACTAGACAGGGAGTTTGGCTTCAATCATCATTAGCTTATTCGTTGGATTAAATGTATCCCGGAGTAACAAAAATAACAAACTACGCCTGAAAGTAATTATCAAAGTAATAATTACCTATCAGCTCCTACTATGAACCCCTTAAAAAAATGTAGTCCCTCCCACCTAAGGGTAACACACATCCACACCCAACTAAAAAGTACGAGTCGTTACATGTCATTCAATATTTCTTCAGCACGTCTCTAACGCCTTCTTATAAACACAAAAAGTGCGCCAACCCATCAGCCAATAAGTAATACGTGCCTTTTCGCCTAACCCACACGTATATACACGTAAGGTGATTGATGAGCCACAGCCGGTCCCTCCAAAACACATTTCCGTCCCAATCGAACTAATGACCGTCACCGCCGCTCTCCACTTATTTTCGTGCCGAAGAAAACGCGAGCCGCAGCGCTAACAGGCATATACCTACATGACGTCGCGACGCTAACGAGGGCGTTCCCAATCTACTACCTTTTCTCGTGGGCCTCCGTTGCGCGTATAACGTGGTTTAACAAGTCGCGTCCATGAGTAATCTTACAATCACAAAACTTTACCGCTGAAGCGCAATAAATCGTGTAGAGGAGAAGAAGATAATCCAACAAAACTTCGGAATGACTCGGCAGTACATGTGTATCAGGGAGCCGGGCATTATTTCGCATTAGCGGGAGAAAATTTCAATAAAAGCGCGATAAATCAGAGCACCGCTCGTTCCGCGCGTTTATAATTAATAGAAGACAGCCGAGCGAGCTTTATACGTTTGCGCCGCGGCTCCTCCCCCCCCCCCCCCAAAACTCTCGGGTTCCATAAATTTTTATACAAGAAAAGAAGAAGCTGTATATACAGCAAAGAACAAGCCTCGCCGAAACAAATTACTTTCTGCCTTTCGTTTTACGAGTCGACTCGCAAGGAGGAGTATATGTACGGGCATTGCAGTACCACCGCAAGCGTGTATACTTATACACAATGGACGCATAAAAAAAAAAAAATAAATAAAAAAAAAATGAGAGAGAGAGAATCTTAGCGAGAGATAAAGAGAGCAAGGAAGGGAAGAAAGGTATTAGCCTATTTAGCGGACTTGCTGGGCGTATTGTGCGCGCCTGTGCTTTTTGCCGGAGAGAAGAGGGTGCCAAAGCATGTAGAAGGGAAACTTTGAGGGCACCGCAATAAGGCGCGCGTGCTGGGAGATGACCTTTATGGGGCTCCCCTTCCCGTCTTTGCCTCCGTTGCCTTTTGTGTATGTGTGTGTGTGTGTGTGTGTGTGTGTGTGTGTGCGTGCGTGCGTGTGTGTGTGTGTAATCGCGACAGGGGCTTGTATACGCGAAATGTACATTCATTTGGGAATTTTATGTGCACAGCGCGGCAATAGTTGTTGATTCGCCTTGCGGTGGGATTACGATTGCGCGGGGGTGTTCTGGGTAGCAATGGGGTAGGCAGTGGATTAGAATACTTTTTGCAGGGAAATACCGGTGGTCCGGTATCGTGTAATATTCGACTCGATTGTACCTTGAAGAATCGCTGGTGAATCTTTACCGAAAAAATTTTGAAATGCTTGCTACTCCTTGAGTCATGATGCTTTCTAGGTCTCGCGTTGAAATTCATTTAGTATCTATGATAGAGCTAATATACGAATCAACAAATTACTCATCTTGAAAAACAGGTATTATGCACGATGACCCCTGTAAAACTTAAGAAAAGAAACAGCACTGCAGAAGAAGCTATAGTTTAAAATTGTATTGGAGAATCATAATACGTGGATGATGAAAGGTAGGGTAACCGCGAAACAAATCCAACTCACTGATATATATATATTCATCTTATTGCAAACTCTACCCGAGTGTCTCAAATTTGTTTTTCCCACAGACATTTGCAAAACTTGGACTAAGGTATAAGTAAAGTTCTTACACTTTTATACCTGTATTTTTGCTGTTGACTCCAGTTCAGTGGCATCTCTTTTTTTTCAGGATTAATACGACTTTGGCTCTGTATTTTGCTTTTTGGTTCTCTATAGTCTATTCACGAAAAACTCCGAAAGACCATTAAATGTTTTTCCAATAACTATTGTAAAACATAGTTGAAAAAAATAAAGAGTGACCCACATGGTTTTCGGTCCCAGGAGGGTGAGATTTATCGAGACCATCTTTTCATGCGTAGCATTAAAACGCTCCGTATGGACAAACACAAGCTCCCGGATAAGTTTCACCGGTGGCATTAAACGTCATTCGATACGGCTACAAGCAACAACCAAGGGAACAACGCGCCACTCGGCAAAAAACTTCCGAATCAACTCGCAACCGCAATTCATCACCGCAGATAAGAGCATCAAAATCGCGAGGCCCTCCACTCCCACGCGGCGTACACAATACAATCGAAATTCGAGCGCAATAGCAGCAGCAGCGGCGGTAGCTTCATTGCACACCCGCAAGATTAATCGTTGCGGAACCGGTAACAGCAACAACGCCACGAGGTGGTTGTTTGACGCTCACCCGCGTACGTATACATATATATACATAAAAGACACAGTCGCACGCGCGCGTAAATTAAACAGCGTAGGTGTCGAGTCGAGAGGGAGAGGTCCCCCAGGTCCCAATTACGCGAGCGACATCCGATATCCTGGCATTACCCGCCCGCTTAGTTCGAGGGAGGGAAGGGGACTCGGCGCATAAATCTCACCACTGACGCCGAGCCCACGTGCTTATTCGGTTGCCATGTATACACACGCTTCGCTGGGCAGTTTGCGACGACTGCCGTTTCCGAGGTCCGATTGCTGCTCACGCTACCTGATCATCTCGTCGAGGGGCACAAAAAAATGTGCTGATTGCAGTTTGTTGACCATCACTGCATCCGAGGAAGGTATAGTGCACCGGAACAGCTGCAGTACTTTGTACAGTAAATGTGCAATTATTTCAATGTTTGTTTTATTTTACTTATTTTTCATGTTCTCTCCTCGTTACAAGTTGGAAAATCAATGTAACTGTAGGCGTTTACTACAAAATAAGTTTCAAAAAGACACAAAGCACATTTTGGAGTTCTTGATACTTGTTTTAAAACTATAGAAAAAGTTAAATTGGGGTATTTGTTGATATCTCTGATGATTCCTTCGATATTTTACTGATTGCGCTCAATAAAAAAATAAAAGAAACTGCGGGAACAGGTCGATTACACCTCAGCAATTAAGCAAACAATCAAGTCATCCAACTGTTTAAGCAGATCTAGAAATTGATGTTGTGACGTATAAAAAAGATGCAACAATTAGCCATTGAAATATCCAAACCGATCAAGTTGAGTGTCGGACGTTGTTTTTACTCTGAAAAAAAAAAAAAAAAAAAATTCCCCCCTCTTTGACGTAGTATAGAGCTCCGTGTAATTATTCTTATACTTTTTTCAATTTCACCGTTTAGCAGCCCCAAACAAAACACGCTGTAACGAATTCACAGCACAAAAAAGAGCTACTGGAACTTAAAATAGTCGATAAGGCGACAAAGTGTATAGCTGGAATGGCGTGTACATGCATTGTACGTGTTTTTTATAAAATACCAAAGCCGTGACTGCGAGAACTCAAGGGTGCATGAAAAGTGTTGCTGCCAAAGGAAAGCCAAGTCGAGCAAAAGGCTATTCTTCAAAAAAAAAGCTTTGGTCAAGCCACGGCTAAGTCGCTGCGCGCACGGCTACAACTTCTCAATTCCTTTGACGCGATTCAGCGCCCGTGTACCCTCCTTTTTTCTCCTTCCACAAAGATTGACACAATTCTCTTTTGCAATATGTTCTCGGTGTCTCACGGCGTTTGTCCAGAAATTCTATATGACGTGCTGAGTTTAATTTTTATTCCAGTTTCTCTTGGTGTGTAGCCCAATATACGTGTACTATTGATTATTCCTTTCATCCCTCTGTAATATAACCGCTTGTTCCAAAGCTTCATTTCAATGACTATAGTTCCGATTATTTTAAAATATCATCATACAGAACCTTACAATGTACCATCGAAATCTATCCACCATATATTTCCACAAACCAATTTTCAAGCACCCAAGTAAGAGACATAAATCACTCGAAACTCTCCCGTCGTTCTGAACTAATTAAAAAAAGCTGATATCTATTATCACCTCAGCCTAATCTTTGCAGCCTTGACAATAGTTTTCCTTCATCATCAAACCATTGCCACCGATGCAGATGCACACTAGAAATCTTTACGTTTAATTTTCACCTGTGCGTATCTTTGTCGAAACACATGCTCAATGGGAGCAAGTTGAGCTTAGATATATTTATACGATGTGCATCACCGGATCCAAGGACGTGTGTGAGCGCAGCTTAAATGATAAAGTGCGCTCACGCATCCCCGGTAGCCGCAAGGTTGTACAGCATAGGGGTGGGTAATATTCCACTGCAGCTTCTGTCTATAGCGTGCACACACAATGTTAACCGAGTGAGAACCTGTCCTCCTTCTTCCCCCTGGTCCACCCTTGTTTCGTCGTCCATCACACTTTCTCCCTTCCACCCTCCTTTGGCTCCTTTCACGCATACGTATATATACACGCTTGGCTTTATGGAAGGCCCGTACATACACGGGAATAAGAGTGCCAGTTGTCGCGGTCACTTTGTGAAGCGGCCCCGATATAGCCGCCAAGAGAAAGAGAGTGGCTGGGCTGTTTAATTAACTCTCACCTGAAACTGTTCTCTCTTTCGTGGCTCACGCCCTTTCATCATCCCTCTCTCTGCACCCACACGTGCGATCAGTGTGTCTCTGACTTTTCAATGAGTGGAAGGAGGTTGGGCACGCGTGAGAGGAGGGAAATTTTTTTTTTTTTTTTTTGCTTCGAGGTGTATACGTAGGGGAGACGCGGAGGATTTAATTGACATTTCGCTCTGTGGCGCGCGAAGTTGAGCGATTTGGTTTCGCACGGTTGGGGCTTTCGTGACGGCTGGCCCGGCTCGGGGGTTCTCCTTTTTCTCTCTTCCTTCGGCTGGGAGTGAATTACAAAGGGATGTGCAACTTTTGTGATTTTGGCTTGCGAAATGAACGAATGGATTTTTACTAAGACAGTATAATTTGAATTATTTGTCAGGTGCTCGTGATGTTTTTGATTCTCGACATTTTTTCTTGATAATATGGATATGGTAGTTTACATTTTATATTTAGGTCCTAATGAACCAACTATTTCTTTGGTTGGGCTTGAACAAAATAACACTGCGCGTATCGTGACTTGGATAAAAGTTATGAAAAAAGACTGAAAAAGTCCCTCAATAACCGCAAAACTTTTTCCAATGACTGCAAAAGTCATTTAAAGTATTTCGGACTTTTCATCAAGACTTCAAGAGTGCGCAGCCCCTCTTTTTTGCTTTCTATCAAAAGTTAAAATTATAATTCGAGACAACAATAATGTTTAAATAATAGAAGCATACAACTATTTGGTTTAACGTATAGTCTTATTCAAAAGTAAGGTAAATTTTTTTTATAAAACTAAAAATCGAAGAACCTACATAAAAAAAACACGTGAATGTTGCTCTACGATAGCCAAATATAGTCCTCCAACAATTGAATGTAACGACCCGTAAACCTGCATGGAAATAATGTTATTTCATGATACCCATGGAGTTTCGATGATTTTACCAAATTTGTTCATCATCATATTACACATCAGATAAAACTGATGGAAATGCGTGTAGTATCTGGAGTATAAATAAATTCCTAGTACTTCAAGTCCAAGCTGCCAGAAGCCATTGTCCAAAACATATCGTCGAAATGTTTTTTCGGATGTTGTGTACTCTCATCGATAGTTCTGACAGAGATTCTGGGATATCCTGATTTTGTATGCATCTGTCTGCAAAACAACCATACATTGAACAAGTCACAAGCAAATCACGTAAAATTTCATGCATCATTCCTCGCGTCTGCTGCTCATAAATTTATCAAAGACCAACCAACCAACAAAGAAAAAAAAAGGAAAACTGAACCCCCTTGGTCTTCTCGCGTATAATAATTCACAGTACCTATACACACAGCGCTCACATGTCCAACAAGACAGGCTAGAAGCTTCTGCTGCATATGCACCATCAAGAAACCGAAGAGTATATATATGCATAAATCTCACCACTGACGCCGAGCCCACGTGCTTATTCGGTTGCCATGTATACACACGCTTCGCTGGGCAGTTTGCGACGACTGCCGTTTCCGAGGTCCGATTGCTGCTCACGCTACCTGATCATCTCGTCGAGGGGCACAAAAAAATGTGCTGATTGCAGTTTGTTGACCATCACTGCATCCGAGGAAGGTATAGTGCACCGGAACAGCTGCAGTACTTTGTACAGTAAATGTGCAATTATTTCAATGTTTGTTTTATTTTACTTATTTTTCATGTTCTCTCCTCGTTACAAGTTGGAAAATCAATGTAACTGTAGGCGTTTACTACAAAATAAGTTTCAAAAAGACACAAAGCACATTTTGGAGTTCTTGATACTTGTTTTAAAACTATAGAAAAAGTTAAATTGGGGTATTTGTTGATATCTCTGATGATTCCTTCGATATTTTACTGATTGCGCTCAATAAAAAAATAAAAGAAACTGCGGGAACAGGTCGATTACACCTCAGCAATTAAGCAAACAATCAAGTCATCCAACTGTTTAAGCAGATCTAGAAATTGATGTTGTGACGTATAAAAAAGATGCAACAATTAGCCATTGAAATATCCAAACCGATCAAGTTGAGTGTCGGACGTTGTTTTTACTCTGAAAAAAAAAAAAAAAAAAAAAAGGTTCTGGCTTGTACACGTCAAGCATCGTTCCNACTCTCGAGTTTCCAACCATCACTATATATATATATACACTAGAGCGAGACTGCCTCCTTGTCACCCCCTTCTCCTTCCACGTGTCCATCTCGTTAAGTTTATTTTTGCAGGCGCCACCCCACACATATACGTCGCTGCAGGCGCTACCACTACCGCACGCGAATCCACTAGCGCATACACAACGCGCCGAGCTTCCGTAATATAATTGTTAATGCGCTAATGCGCCCCCGGCGTCGTTTATGCATTGTACGCCGCTGCGTCTCACGTACAGCACACGCGCCTTGGCTTCTATTTCGCTTTATTTTACATCTCCAGCCTCCCACCCTCGCTCTCGGCTCGCCCCGTGCCGCTCCCGACCATTGTTGCCCCTCCCGCTCTCTCCCGTACCTAAATACATCTTTGCTCTTTTCTTCCCCGTATCTTTTTTTTTTCCTCTCCCTGCGCTGTATAGGCTCGCGGGGATGTATGGACTACATTAATTCCACACAGGGGTAAGGTTTCTCACCGAGAGTTGGAGGCTCGTTTTATATTTAACTCGATCAACGAATCTACAGCCAAGGATAGTTTTCACCGGCGATTCGTGCACCACTTAACTCATCCCGATAACGAAGAAAGAACATTTTTGCTTGGTCCGTCTATTGTACAGTTTATTGCGAGGAGAAGAATAATAAGCGAGACACCCGTTCTGGGAGGTCCTTGGTGGTTCGTCCAGTTGCGGTGTACTGCGGACTTGTGCAGCTCGAGTGCCGAGTCAATCACGCCTCGGCTGCTACCGCCCGCACGCTCTTGTATAAGCGTACATATAATGTGCAAAACGCCAAAGTAGCGCGCTAAAGGGTCAGGAGAGCTTGTGGTCGGGCGCGTTCGAACGGAAGCCGTTCTTCTTCTCGCTTGTTTATGGATTCGGGTTTTTCTTTTGCCCTCTGGGAGGATTCCTGCTCCAGAAACTCATCTCGTTCCTTTGGGTTGGCTGAGTTTTCGTTTTACTCTGTCGAGGTGCGGTTGCGTGGTTTTGTTTTCAGAGTTGTGTTTGACGATCGGATAAACCGCGTGTGGCCATCTTTTGATGTTCACCCAAAGTGAGGTGCAACTTTTTTTTCTTCTACTGGGTACCGCATGAAATAAAGCTGCTAAGTATTATGAGATCAATCGTTTTACAGTTGGTATAATACTGAGGGGCTGCGCACTCAAATGTCTTTTTGAGACTTTTGAAGTCTTTTTAAGGACTTAAAGTCTTTTTTTCATGGCTTCAAGCTATATGCACTCCTGAAGTGCTAATAAAACATCTGAAGTCTTTTTGAGACAATAGACGTCTTTGATAAACTTTGAATGACTT
The DNA here is from genome assembly GCF_000648655.2 of Copidosoma floridanum. Next base: position 33,636 of record NW_019379547.1, read on the forward strand.
GTGAGGTCTTTTTTTAATGATTTCAAGAGTGCTCAATCCCTCACTACACATAAACAGTAAAGTTATAAAGTTTTAAAAATAAGAAGAACCAAAAGGACAAGGTGATGGAAATAGTATTCATACTTAAAGACAACTTTTCTTATTCATCACTTGGACGAGTATTATAGTAACAATGACTTACTTGAGGCAGTTTTTTGTTCAGTACATCCGTAGTAATACCCGTGACTGCACGAATAGTTGCATATTTCTCTAAGGCCATTGTATAAATTGTACTACGAGTACAGTATCATCTATTTCTAACACCTCGTGAAAAAAATTGGCTTAACTTCCAACTCTATCGTTCTTGCAGATGTCATACCATGATTACTTGGATTATATGTCTGAAAAATGTCACAAAAATTGTCAACAACTAACACTTGACCACTACCTTTTTTTTTTATAGTCATCTTAAGTTTGATTATCTTTCAAGAGCGCAATAAAATGTAATGATCGCTTTTTCTTGATAATTAATTAACATAACAGCCGCAGTGGGTGGGAGATAAATGAATACTGAACTTAATTCAAATCAGACCTCATTTGATAAATTGTTTATTCATTGGGTTGACGGTAGATTAATCTTAACGACACGGCTTGAAAAACATCTTGTAAATAAACGCAGCAAATAAGAAACGCTATAAAAAAAAAAAAAAAAAAAAAATCAAGACAGAGAGTACGTAGTTCGTTCGGCATGAAACTGTATTCGTTCATATTTGAAAATTGATTTATTTCACGCACAGCGGGTACGCTAAGCAGTTACTCGCGCCAGCCGAATGGTTGCTTTTACCACGGTAATGGAGAGAAATCGGTCAGCGTTATGGGTTTTGTTTTCTCGCATGCAAATTTCCGAGCACAATGCGGAGACTTGGACAAAGGCTTGTTAGCCGTCTCTGAAGTATCAAACTTCGACGAAAAAACCAAAAAATGTATTTAACGATGCATGGTTTTCTCAAGGAACGGGTATCAAGAAAGTGACACCTCGTGCATGGAGTTGCGCGCGCGACGTGTACGGCTACCGGCATTCGTGTCATTACATGCGTGCCGTCACCCACCGCCTGCAATCATGAAGAAAAAGTAGAAAAAAAAAAAAAAAAAAAAAAAAAAAAAAAAAAAGAAACAAGCCAACAAGTCAGTTCACGCATGCCAAGGAATTACAGGACTGACACTTTGCTCCGAGGGACAAGAGTTTATTAGTCAAGGAAAGTGGAGTAGAGACGACTCCCAGAAGGGCGGGACCGGGACATAGAACTGTGCGTATACTGCCTTGCTCTCGTGTATTCAAAATAGATGCAAGGATACAAAAAAATCACTTTTTGCTTTATCCTTCCGTAAAAAAAAGACAAATCCAAGTGTAGAAAAAAACACGCTCCAAAAAAAGTACACGTGCACCTTGGAGCAGTCCGACCTCTGATTTCTTTTGCGCATTCCTTCGTGTACGCGTCATAAATTATCCATCGAGTGGAAAAGTGTATCGATACAGCCGGGGAAAATATTCGGCCAACTCGGTTCACACTCTCGAGTTTCCAACCATCACGTGTTACACACCCACGACCCCACACTTCCCCGCTCCCGCGTACAAGCATCGACAACAAAACATCCAAGCGACACATAACACGGCCCAACACCGCCGGCAGTATTAGCTCGCAATTTCCAAAGAGTCGGCATGTTTAGCGTACCAGAGATAGAAAGTCGCTCTTACCTAATCGTATATTTCACGGGTATAAAGCCAGGCCCTCTCCCCGTCCCGTGTATACGTTCAAAATGTTACAGGCTAAACAGTGCGCTCATAATAAGCGGAGATAACGAAACAGCGCCGATGCGATAGCGTGTGGCGCACGTAAGAAATCCGGCATACCTTTGCATCGCACCCCTTGTCTATATGATAATAACAGCAACAACGACAACAGCAACAATGGCAGAGGGTTATATACAGCATGTGTGTGCCGGCGTCGCTGCAGTTCCTGCTAAAGCCTCGGGAGAAAGGACGAAATTTCTATCGCGCGCTCGTTCGCGTTCGTACAAGGTGTAGAGGGGCTCCGGAATTTAGATGAAATTGCGCAAATTACTCAAGCGCCCCCCCCCACCCTCCCTCACATCCTCGTGTGTGACGATAAGCGTTGCGAATTTCTGCGTACCTGCGTGTGCCGAGTCGGATGACGGGGAACAATGGACCTCTGGTGGTTTTGATTCCGTGCGGCCTTTTTTTTTCAAAGCGTCTGGACATATTATTTTCCCGGCTTTGTTGGGTCGATGATGCGAGGATCTTGCCGATTGGCAAAAATCGATTGGGCGCCGGTGCTGAATATTTCACGGCTACCCTTTGTCTTCACGGGGGGTCGTTTGAGGGTAAAAAGTGTCTCCCCGAAAGCTAATTAAAGGTACGTCCTAACGCACGCAGACACGCACGCTTTGGAGATTTCGTACGTCGATATACCGAGGCAAAAAAAAGGCGATTCTGTTACGAGTGGGGGTACATATATCCCAAGAATCGTATTGTCCGAAGTTTTACGACAGTGGAGACTCCGCGTGTATTTTTCCACGGGCGATTATCCGCGCTTTGCCGCGTAAATTTAATTATCCGGCAACAGTGGGGAAAACGGAGGCGTAAAATTTAATTATCTCCACGCGCAAAAGGGGGTGGGGGCAAAAAGAGGCACCACACCACCGGACGTCGGGTTTAAAAGGGCCGAGGACTCTTTTTGAGCGGTGGTGGTGAAATGTCAACAAACACGGAGAACCGGGCATTACGTGTAATTACACGCGTGCGACTGTTTGGATGGAAAAGTGGAGGAGACGCCGAACCTGTTATTACCGGGGCTCCGAGTTTTGCACGATTGCCCGGTGGTTTGCTTCTTTTCGGCGTGAGTAATCCCGTGACGTATTCCTCACGTGGATTCATTGCGCGTCGCGTTGTAGGTTTACTTGTTCGACTGATGATGTCTTTAGTCAAAGTTGTTATCGCTTCTCCGATTACGATTCAGGGGTATATGGTTGGGTTATTTTCTGCAGATGAGTTCGTGAATCATCTCAAACGTTCGTGTAGAATATTTTTGTTGTTGAAGTCAACTCTTTCGTCACATCTTGAGATTGGTTTAGGAGAGCTGTTAAAAACAAAAACGTGACTGTTGAGCAGAAAGGGCTACATCATTCTGAATATAGGCCAGAAAAAATGGTATTTTCAACTCTTTGCTGTGATTCGACACATATCATGAGTAATTTCTTGCTCTGGATCCGAATCTGGACAAAAAAATTGTTTTAAATATTCTAACTTGAAGTTGCTTTTAACATTTTTCTATGTAAAATCACTAAAAACCAAGAAAAGTTGGGGCATATCTAATGTTTTGCTCTATAAGTTCTCAGATAATTATACTTAACACAAAAGTATATAAGCACTTATACAAACCCGCAACTATATTTTACAACATGTTAAATTTTTTATACATAAAGTTAAACAATAATTATCCAATATGATGAAACATAACTGATGGTTAATTTTCAAAACATCAAATACTTTATATTATTAGGTTTTGATATAAGTAAAGATTGAGGTACAAAATATTATATGCTATTTTTAAAAATTTATTATACTTTATTTAAAATAACGTCCAATTGTGGTACTGTCAAATTTTATATTTATTAAAAAACAAAACGACGTTTCGATTACGATTTTACATCCCCTTCGTAAGAGTCAGAAGTATATTATACACTTTACTTAATTTGCGTTTATTGTATTCATCAAAATTTGTGTTGTAAAGAATTTTTTTATTACTCATAGATTGTTGTACCTGATGAGGGCCGCAACATTGTCCAAACGGCCGAAACGTCGTTTTGTTTTTTTAATAAATACAAAATTTGACAGTACCAACATTGGACGTTATTTTTATCATTAACCAACCGTCATTGGACGTCTTATGTTATTATTATACTTTATTGCCAACAGTAGCGAGATTAAATATTTCCTATTTCACGTGTTTAAGTCATTTTAACGTATCTCGCAAATTGGATATACTGACAGATCTTGTTTCTTAGAGTAGGTTCACAAAAATTAACTAGTCAATAAATAATAGGAAAACAATTTGTTCCAGTTTTGTTCCAGCTTACTTTATGTTTTGTAAGAAGATTTCACTACGAATAATAATATTTCATTGTTTGATTTGCCTAATCTATACTTGGTTTTCAGTGGTATCAAGTGCCAAAGTAGGAAATAGATTTCATCACAAATGTGCATCTCTCAAGGATGGCCCCTTAATAAAATTATTTTTAACGCTTTAAAATTAAAACATTTAAAAAGCCTGACGGACTAGATTAAGTTTGTGACCAAATTTACTTTTAGTGTGGAATATTACTTGAAATATGCCTGTTAATAGTAAAAAAAATTGTTAAGGGTCAATGTAACAATTGATGATAAAATTTTTTTTATAGAAAACATATTTTTACAAAATGTACCATTATTTTATAATTATGTTTGTACATTTATTAGTAACTTATTTCCAATTTATCAAGTAAGCTGTTCGATGCTTCGTTCAGTGAAGAAGGTTTACAACCTTTTCCATCTCATAGAGTTCAATAGAGTTGTTCATACCAAATTCAAGTATGCTCTGTGAGTGTTTACACAGGCAAACTTTATTTAGACAATCCTAATACAAAAAAGTAGAGAGAAAAAATTAATCAGAGTTACAGCTACACTGATATCAGCAAAAAAGAAAAAATAATAGGATAAAACTCAAATTAATTCGTATGCAGGGATAAATTTTATATTTATTTATTAACGTGTTGGTCACTCTTTATAGAGGTACATCATTTGTTGTCCACTAAGATTACCGCAGCGTACTTTGGTGAACATACTTAAGTTGATTTTTATTCTTTCGACTATTTCCAAAATAAAAACGGTATGCATGAAGAAATCACTTTTATTTTATCTGAGTATCTAAATGATGAATATAGTTACTTACTAATACATTCGAACGAGCTTATCTTTTGTACATGAAAAAAAAAGATTATATGCTTAATAGAACCAAACATTCCACACATTTTACACCAGAGTGAAAATTTAGACTTTTCCAAAAAAGTTACAACTTTTTACTGAAATTACTAAAACATTTTCGTATTTCAAACAATTTGTCGGTTTCTAAGTTTTTGTATGATGTTTGCTGGCTTTTGTTAGGCTAATCTTCACGAGCGTTGCTTAACTACCGTGTGACCTTATGCGCGCGGCTACTACTCATTATTACACAATTAAAAGAATCTCTTTTTGAGTAACATTCTATACATAGAAACTATAACTGCCGTGACTGCATTAATTTACGAGCGTTGGGCTGTACGGGCCATATTTTCTGGCTCACATTAATTTTTCGAGTTTTGTGTAAAAGTTGTTTAATTATTACGTTTCATGAAAAGTGTGAATGCAGAATTTTGCTAGTAGTCGTTCAAGAAAGACTCTGAAACCCAAATCATTAAGATAATTAATACCAAATCGTAAGTTTTTAGATAATTCTCTGATCACCAAATCTGATAGCTAACAATTGGGAGCCGCTAAGGTTAGTATTTTTCAAACAAGTTAGGATATTTATTTATGATAACTAACATACTTCCAAAGTATCACTTGTTCATGAAATGATTTTTTTTTAATATTGACATTGTCAGTTAATTTATTGTTAATAATCATATTATCACAAGTTGCTTTCGAACACTTAAAACAAAAGAAACCCAATAACATGACCAAAGTTTTTAGGAATTCACTTTTCACACGAGTTATTTTTTCAACAGATATAAGTAGCGATAAAAAAAGCTAGAGTAATAAGCAAGTATAGAATCAACCGCAGCTGATCTACTCGCTTACAAATATGCCTGGACGTAACAAACTAGGTCTTAGCTGGAAAACGAGGGGCATGATCAACTACATTTGCCCGAAATGTGGGAAAATCACTAACAGAGGCATTATGATGCATCCTTTCGAAGACTATATGCACTTCCACCCCTGCCCAAAATGTCGACGTGCCTTCAAACTGCGCTTCGAGGCTCTGATGATGCTCTACCAAAGCAGCTTTACTAATAATTCTCAAAAGTTGTAACCATGCGTGGCTCCTAATGTGACTTCATTGAGGTATCTTAGGTTCAACACAACATTCTTATCAAATTTCATTCGTGTGAGTAAGTCCGTAACAATGACCCTTGTCCAATTGTATTTGGTGTACACTTCTTTTTAAATTATACTTATGTTAGCAAAGTTGTGCGTCACAGCTACACTTGTGTGAGACTTAGACTCAATAACTATAACAAAAACTATGGAAAAATACATTAAAGTGCAACTTCATGCTCAGAATAAGCAACATGTAAAAAATAATGCCGTATTGATGCCAAAGCTATATCTGTTACTCTGTATATGAATAAATTTTAATTAACGAGTCGTAAAAACATGCATACGCTTTGAAAGTATGTTAATATTCCCTTTGCCCGTCAAAATGTTTCCTGAACCTCGAATCTTTAAACAAATGTACGTTATTCTGTCGTTCGCTGATAGGCTAGAAGACGAAGCACTTTTGCGCACGAGAGTGCTTGGTCCCAAGCTCTGCCATCTGCAAAGCTGCTGCAGGAATATAGGTGCAGTGTTGGCCGTCTTTAGACTTGATGATGGCTGTCACGTCATTATTTACATCTATATATAATTCGAGGCTGCTTAGAAGCATTCTTTTGGGTTGAAAAAAATTTACGTTAAAATAGTAAGGTAAGATTACCAATTATGAAACAAATTTTTGCATTTTTTTTCTGTATTGTCTCAAGAAAAGCGGACATGCATTAATGCTAGTGATTTTGGTTTTTCATAAATCGCTCCAACTTGAGTATCTTATTATAATTTTTTTTATATTATTTTTATGCAAAATAGACTGTTTTTTTCTAATAAAATTGAAACATCTAAT